>JAGFNQ010000127.1:80082-155281 GCA_024364735.1 Boesenbergia rotunda
GCGTCCCGTCCAGGTATGACTTGCCTTGTGTGGCCGACCGACAACTTCGGTCGGGAGAGCCCTTCGTTATAGCTAGAATGCTGCGTTTTACAAGATTACATCACTCTAGGGCTCTCTGTACATTTGCAAGTGTAGGGCACTCCACGGTCGGTCAAGCCTTTTTCCATGTTCATCCTCCAAGTAGTAAGCGCTTGAATGCAATTTCTCCACTACCTTGAAGGGTCCGCCCCACTGTGGTTGTAATTTGTTAACATCACCGACCGGCTTTATACGTTTCCAGACTAGGTCCCCGGCTCGAAACGAGCGCGGCAACACCTTCTGGTCGTACCTTTGTTTCATACGCTGACGGTACGTGAACATCCGGGCGGCTGCTTTTTCCCGGACTTCCTCTATGAGGTCAAGCTCTAAGCGCCTTCTTTCATCATTCCCTTCGTCATAGCTTAACCGCCGGTCAGATTCACAACCGACCTCGACCGGCACCACCGCTTCACTGCCGTAGACGAGGTGGAAAGGCGTCTGCCCAGTCGCTTCTCTGGGTGTGGTTCTGTTTGCCCAAAGGACCCCGGGCAGCTGCTCTACCCAGTTGGTTCCTGCATGATCCAGCTTTGTTTTGAGTCCTCTCAAGATTTCCCGGTTGGCGACTTCTGCCTGGCCGTTGCTCTGTGGATACGCCACAGATGTAAAGGCCTGCTGGATGCCGTATGCCGAGCACCACTCTTTGATTTTCTTCCCTTGAAACTGCCGACCGTTGTCAGAAACCAACTTGTGGGGGATCCCGTATCTGCATAAAATGTTTTGCCATAAGAACTTAATCACCGACTGCTCAGTGATCCGGGCCAGCGCCTCTGCTTCCACCCACTTAGAGAAGTAATCCACCGCGACCAACAAGAACCTCTTCTGGGCGGGGGCTAGCGGAAAGGGACTTACGATATCCATGCCCCATTGGTCAAACGGGCAAGAGACAGCAGATGTCTTCATTACTTCGGTCGGCCGGTGCGGCAGGCACTGGTGCTTTTGACATGAGATGCATGTTGCGGCCAGCCGGTCGGCATCCTTCTGTAAAGTTGGCCAATAATACCCGGCCAACAGAGCCTTCCGGGCGGTGGCTCTGCCCCCCGAATGGTTACTGCAGACCCCCATATGGACTTCGCGGAGCACGTAATCTGCATCCTCGCCGCCCAGACATTTGAGTAATGGCCGGGCGTGAGCTCGTTTATAGAGGGCATCTCCGACCATGGTATATTGCACAGCTCTCTTTCTGAGCAGCCGAGCCTGCTCCCGGTCGGATGGCACTTCTCCCTTGGTCAAGAATGCGATCAATGGCATTCTCCAATCAGTCTCCAATTCGATCTCCGCTTGCTGCTCAATTTGCATGACGAATAAGGCATGGCTGGCCGGCCGGGGGACCACCCAAGATCCGACTGCGCTAGCTAATTTGGCTAGCTCATCCGCTTGCAAGTTGCTTTCCCGAGGGATCTTTTGTAAGAGTACCTCACGGAAACCCGCCTTCAGCTGTTCATAGGCATCGATGTACTCTTGCAGCCGGCTGCTATTGACTTCGAAATTACCGGCCAGTTGCTGTATGGCAAGTTGCGAATCTGAGTATAGCCACACCCGGGTGGCGCCGACATGCCGGGCGGCTTGCAGACCGGCGATAAGTGCTTCATATTCAGCTTCATTATTAGTCGCCCGGTGTTCTAGCCGCACGGACAAGTGTAGCCGTTCCTCTTCGGGAGAAACCATGAGAACGCCAATTCCGCTTCCTTGCCGTGCGGATGCCCCATCAACGTACACCTTCCATACGCCCTCGGCTTCATCGGCATGCCATTCCGTGAGAAAATCGGCTAAGGCTTGAGCCTTGATAGCCGGTCGGGGTTGATATTGTATGTCATACTCACTCAGCTCGATTGTCCATTTGACTAGCCGCCCTAAGGCTTCTGGGTTAGTGAGCACCCGACCCAAGTTACTGTTAGTCAATACAGTAATTGGGTGAGATAAGAAGTATGGTCTGAGTCGCCGGGCGGCTAAGAATAGTATGTAGCCCAATTTTTCGAGTGTCGTGTACCGACACTCGGCTCCTTTAAATAAGTGGGCAAAGAAGTACACCGGCCTTTGCTCAGTTTTTTCTTGCCGGGCCAACACCATGCTGCCCGAGTCGGAGGAAGCTGCTAGGTATACATATAAACTCTCATTCGGATCCGGCCGGGCGAGTGTCGGTAGTTCAGACAGATAAGCTTTCAGCTCTTCGAAGGCCCTGTCACATTCTGCGTCCCACTGAAATTTGGTGGCCCGGCGTAATGTCTTGAAAAATGGCAGACCCCGTTCGGCTGACCGGGAAATGAATCTTGACAAGGCCGTTATCCGTCCGATCAGCCGTTGAGCTTCTCTGAGATTCCTTGGAGCCGGCATCTCCATTATGGCCTTTACTTTGCCCGGATTTGCTTCGATTCCCCGCTCGGTGACTATATAGCCGAGGAACTTCCCACTTCGAGCCCCGAATAGACATTTGGCCGGATTAAGCTTCAGGCCAAACTGCCGTAGAGTTCGGCAAGTTTCTTAAATGTCGGGGATTAGTTCTTCCGCCCGGGCGGTCTTGATAAGAATATCGTCGACGTATACTTCGACGTTACGCCCCATTTGCAACCGGAACACCTTGTTTATCATTCTTTGGTAGGTGGCACCCGCATTCTTGAGGCCGAACGGCATGACGGTGTAGCAGTAGGTGCCGTCAGCCGTGACAAAGCTAACCTTCTCCTGGTCGGCAGTAGCCAGTGGGACTTGGTGGTATCCCTGGTACGCATCCAGCATCGATATGAACTCGCTGCCTGCCGTCGAGTCTACCATTTGATCGATCCGTGGAAGTGGGTAGCAGTCTTTCGGGCATGCACGATTGAGGTCTCGGAAATCAATGCATACCCGCCACTTGTCGTTGGGTTTGGCCACCAGCACCACATTGGACAGCCAGGCCGGGAACTGGACCTCCCGGATGTGTCCTGCCTCCAACAGTCTTTCTACTTCCGCCCGGATGACTTGATTCTGGGCGGCGCTGTGGTCCCTTTTCCGCTGCTTTACTGGCCGTGCACCCGGGTACACGTGCAATTGGTGTTCCGCTACTTCCGGTCGGACTCCCTTCAAGTCTTTCGCCGACCAAGCAAATACGTCTTGATTCCGGGCGAGGGAGTCGACTAGGGATTGCTTCAGCTCCTCGGGAAGTCCTGCAGCAATTTGTATTTTGGTATCTTCTCGACCGGGCAAAAGTTGTACCTCTTCTTTGTCCTCCCGCAGTTCTGCCCAAGGGGAGGCTTGTACCATGTTGCAGCTGCTATCTGCCCGCCTTGCCTTCTGGCCTCCCGAGCGGACATCATCAGCATAGCAGCGCCGGGCCACGATCTGGTTGCCCTTCACCTCGCCGACCCTGTCGCCGACCGGAAACATCACCTTGAGGTAGTAGGTGGAGACTACCGCTTTAAATTCGTTGAGAGCCGGTCGGCCAAGAATGGCGTTGTAAGCAGCTGGCGCATCCACAATCAGAAACGTGGTCCACCGGGTTCTCTTGAGTGGCTCCTCTCCAAGTGAGACGGCCAGCCGTATCTGTCCGATCGGCTGTACTTCGTTCCCCGTAAATCCGAACAGGGGCGTAGCCACCAGCTCCAGCTGTGACATTTCAATTTGCAATTGTTCGAAAGCTCGTTTATATAAGATGTTTTCCGAGCTGCCGGTGTCCACAATGGTGCGGTGGACTTCGTAGTTGGCGATGACAGCCGTGATGACCAGCGGGTCGTCGTGCGGCACCTCCAATCCTTGTAGGTCCTGCGGCCCCCAGCTGATTTGGGGCCCTTGAGCTTGTGAGGTGCTAACTCCGACTTGGTGAATTTCTAGTCGGCGCACCTGTGTCTTTCTGGCTCGGTTGGAGTCGCCTCCGGTCGGACCGCCGGAAATCACATTGACGCCTCCTCCGACGGCGTTCTGGTGATTCGCTTGATCTTCGTCAAATTCCTCCGCCTCTTCCTGCTCGGGCTGAGGAAACAATTGCCGGGCGGCGGGGGTATCCCGCCTTTGTCCTTGTTGGGCGGTGGCTCCATAACCACGCCCGCGCCCTTGCGGTGTTTGTCGTCCTTGACCCCTGCCGAGTGGGGTCCGAGCTCTGCCGCCCGCTCGGCAGTCTTCAGTGTTGTGTGTATTACACTGGTGAAACGCACAATACGGTACCCATCTGTTGGGCCAATTCCCCTGCGCCACCTGCACTTGTTGGGGTCTCATTCCCGGCCGATCGGCCGGTCGGGGACTGCGAATCGATCCTCCTGGTGATCTGTTGTGTTGAGGAGGTGCGGGTTTTGGGCTAACTGTAACTTCCTTCCTCCGGGCGGCTTGCGCTTCCTCTACATTGATATACTTAACAGCCTTCCCGAGCAGACTGTCGAAATCCTTCGGTGGCTTCCTGATCAGGGATCGGAAGAAGTCACCCTCTTGGAGCCCTTGCGAGAAGGCGGTGACCAATACTTCTGGCGTGGTATTGGTCACCTCTATAGCTACTCCATTGAACCTCTTGATGTAGGCCCGGAGTGATTCTTTCGGACCTTGCTTCAGAGTGAACAAATTGAGGCTGGTCTTATGATGCCTCCGACTGCTTGCAAAATGTTGCAGAAACAGCCGCTTCACTTCTGCGAAACTCCCGACTGATCCGCCCGGGAGTCCATCGAACCATCGTTGAGCCTGCCCGGAGAGGGTTGTCAGGAAAGCGCGGCATTTGACGCCCTCCGGGTATTGGTGCAACAGGGCGGCGCTCTCAAATTTCATGACGTGTTCCTCGGGGTCACTGGCCCCCGAGTACTCAGGCATGGTGAAGAATCGTAGATGCTTGGGAACGGGATCCCCAAGAATTTGTGAATAGAAAGGGCTGTGAGTCGGATAGGCCGCGACGGGGTCGGCTAAACCTTTCCCTTTATCCGGGCGCGCCTGATGCGCCAGGCTGGACGCTGAAGCTTCGGTCGGGGCCGAGTGGGCCTCGTTCCGAAAAAGTGCTCGGGGAAAATTAGGAATGAAGGGGTCGGGCTGAGCAGCCATACCTTCTGAGTTTCCCCGTATAGAGGGCCCAGGGGGCCGGGCACCTTGGCTACCGGTCGGCGGATGCGATTGTTGTGCCTTCTGTGTCCGGACAGCCATCAGCATTTCGTATTCTTCTGGCGAGAGAGTAACCGTCAGTGGATTGGGGTTTTCCATTCTTCGCTCTCGATCAGGCAGAAGGCCCCTCCTTCTAGCGCCAAATTTGATCCTGTCGCCGAGCGGAATGGGGCCGCAACCGGATGACGGTACGAGGATGAATGGCGTGGATGCTGACTTGATGCTCTCGTTCAGATGACTCAGCAAGCTGGAGTGTCCTCCGACCGGATGTAAGTAGATACCGCCTGGTGGACCGCCGACCGAATGGAAGTAGACCTGCTGGGGAAGATGACCATTAGCAACCTAGCCGGGAAACGTCCCGGCCAGGCACTCCGACGATCAAGTCAGTACTCCGGTGAACAGGAAAAATAATGGAGCACTGTAGACAAGTGGCTTCGCGCGTACCTGATAATGAGGAGGGGAGGGGCTTATATAGCCGAGGAAAAGGAACAAGTCTGACCTGTGTCAGGATTCTCTGAACTGGTCGGGGAATCTTGTATGATTATGTCGACTGCTAGCCAACATTCCTTGTCGTATGCTATTTGTCTTATGTGAGGACAAAGAACGGTTTCTGTACACCTCCGACCGGCGCCGCCTGGCACCAACGGCGCGACAGGGCGGCGTGCCAGAGAGTGTCAGTTTACACGAGTGGTGACAGCCTATTATTTGCAGGTGGTGCAGGTATAATTTGTCGTTATCCCTGGGTGGTTCCGGGAGAGAGTGCCCGAGTGGGCGCCGGGCGTGCAAGCCTGGGGGACTATGTATATGAAGGGTTGCCGGGCGGATGCACCCGGACGATTAGGCGTGTGGCCCTTATGTGGCCGGGCGGCAGTACCCGGGAAAGAGGGCGTAGAAACCGGGCGGAAGTACCCTGATAAACGAGGTATAAGAACCTTATTATGGCAGGCCGGGATTGTCCGGCCGGATGAACCGCTATATTTATTCTGACCGGCCGCCTTGAGTCCGACCGGCCGGCAGAGACCCTGGGACCGGCTATGGTGTTTGACAAGCTAGCTACCCGTACAATGACGGGGACCCTAAAGTTGGCCAGACCGTTTGCCACATTGACTGTCCATACGGTGCCAAAGATAAGACAGGATCAATTAATTATCAATTCATCCCATCCCATGGAGACTCAAAAGTCTAAATTTTATATCCTTGTCATCTTGTTTATCTCATAGCTCGCGATAAATAAATTAGGATTATCGTCGAAATTATATTAATCCCTCCTCTTCTATTTTATACTCGTATTTTAGAATGACGTAAAAAATATTACAAAGATATATTTAATGTTTATTTTTTATCCATTAATTTGTATTCTTTGATATATGTTTTTTGGATTTGGTTTTAGGGTCTCATATTTTCTACCAATCACATAATTGATGGTTCAGGATATATAAATCCATGGTAGTTTCTAAGAATTAGCTGTTTAAAAATTAACTATTTACTTGGTGCTTGATTTCTAAGGACAATATCACCGTAAAGTAAGTGTGGACTATATTAAGCAGGATAAATATTCTAGGTTTGCAAATAACTTTTAAATTATGTTATAATTCAAATTTTAACTTTTAACTACAATCAAAGTTTTAATAGCAAATTGTTTAAACTGCATGCTAGAATTAAGGGCGAATTTTTATTAGGATTCGTGGGTTCACCTCCTAAAAAAAATTTAATAATATTATTTTTAGAGGAAAAGAACTCTTGTATTAAATTTGACTTATTGATATTTTAAATACCAAACTTTTAAAAAATATATCCTAAAATTAACATTTTATTTTTATTTTAATCTAGGATTTACCTTTCCAATAGAATTATACTGCTCAAACTAATTTTAAAAAATTAAAAATCGAAAACCCTTAAGATTCATCTTTCGATTTAGATTATAATGTTTAAACTAAAAATAAAAAATAAAAATGTAAACTCGTAGGGTTCACCTTCCCAGTTAATTACAGTGTTCAATTATATTTTTTTTTTAAAAAAAGACTTTGAGAGATTTCCTATTGTATGGTATTAAAATTATTATTTTTAAAATTTAGAAAAAAAAGATAAATCTGGGACTATAAAATTCTTTTCAAAAAATTAATTTTTAATTTAATATTAAGTTTGGACGTGATGAATAATATGTGCCCCATTTATTATTATATAGAAATTTTTTATTTTCTTATAATATATATACTATTTTACCCTTTCAAATATAAATATGCATTTGGCCCAATACTAAATTTTATTTTTTTAACCTACATTTCACATTTATTATATATCATTTAAAGTTTAAGGAAGTCATTATTTTATAATATATTTAATAATTATTTTTATAATTTAATATATAATTTTTTAATTTAAAATCTTAGATTCATTTCTGTCGAGAATCATCCTTTATTTCTAAAATATATCTGACCGACTTATTAGTATATTGTAAGTCTGTAATAATATTCTATAATGTAAACAAGAATGAAAACATAGTATGAAGTATAAAGCTAAAATACATAAAGAATGTGTTCAAATCATCTGGTATGAAAACAAATATGATTTCATATATTTTAGCATAACATATAATACAATAAATAGCATAAATGTTCATATATCATGAATACCAATTTGCAAGAGGACATCTCTTAAATATAAAAAATGTTAAATACTATCTTTTTTTCGTTTATTATTTGTTTTACCTTACTTCTTATATATATATATATAAATGCAACAATTTTCTGTAGTTCATTTTTAAAAAATTCAAAATGAAATCTTGTTGATTCTTTAAAAATCCATTGGGGCTTCATCCATCCAACATGGTCATTTTTGGGAAGAATTAGATGATCCACGAGATATTTAATATATACTAAAAATTAATTTTATGATTTATTATAGTAACACCACACGCAAATAATACTTATACGAGTAAAAAAAACTTGGAGTTTCATTACACAGATAATAAATATATAGTGAGGTCGAAAATATAAGTCATTATTTTTTCAAAATTGATCCCTAATTATTACATCAAAAATATCATATATTCTTCATCTATATTACGCGTCATAAATTTTTTTTTTTTAATTATTCAGGTTATTGATAGTCTCCGCCCGATTTAATAAAATGTTGACTCAGTTCTCAATAATGTCTCCTGAAATTCAGACAATCCAAAGGACGCTTTTGTTTTTTTTGTAAAAAAAGTCTACTAAAGTTCCTAATCGAGACAAAAGTTCTGAAACACCAACAAGGATTTTTCAAGTTTTTTTTAAAACTACAAACTATTTAAACCAGTGTCTCACTTATGACAAAATCAAACTTACATATTACAAAATAATATAGAATGAAAATTTTAAATTTAATATAATAATATAGGGATCCATTTTCGATGAATATGTATTTTAGATTTTTTTTTCATTTCTTAATTATTTAACGATGGATTATAAATTAATTTAATAATTTATCTTTTTTTAGTATGACGTATAAATGAACTATAAGAGCCACGTGGAGGGATATAATTATCTTTTAACAATAGTGGAAATTAAAAAACATTTAATGATTAAACCTTTGATTCAGAGATATTAATATTTTATCTAAAGTATCTAAAAGTTTATTAATAATATTATTATTTTCTTCTGCAACAATGCTATCGAGTGGAATTAAAAAATATTTAATGATTAAACTTTTGAGTCAAAGATGTTAATATTTTATATAAAGTATCTAAAAGTTTATTATTAATTATTATTATTTTTCATAATATAAATATTAGTTTTTATCATACAATTAATTTTAATTCAATCCTATTAAAATTTCTATTTTTTTTTTATTTACAAGAGATATCCAAATTTGCGCCTGACTAATCTACTTGGTTGACTGGTCATGCCCCACAGTCTTCAACGAGGGTAAATCGTGGGATGGAGACACGTGGCGACTTCACCACTGATGATATCGGTATCCGATGGCCCGACCACGTAGTAGTCTGTGGTGATTTTTTCTGTCAACATACTGCGTGCTCTACCAGGGAGGAATCGAACTCGAAAAGTAAGAGATCACTTAAGTGAACCATTACCAATCACGACATACCTGCGCGGCTATTAAAATTTTTATCTCGAAGATAAATGCAGAAGAATCTGACGCAGTGTTCAACGACATAAATAACTTTAAAAAAAAATTGATGAACCAGGCAGCAGACAAATTGAACCTGGGGTGATCGGCCCGGCCCCACGGAAGTTTCCCATCGATCACCAGGTAAATCGGAAAGCGCTCGCGGTGGCCAGTCTAAAAGTCCTGCGTCCCAGGGTTCACGCCCTATTTGGAGAAAAAATTTCTACAAAATGCATCGTAGCTGGGGATCGAACCGTGGATGCCTAGATTAACAACTAGTAATCTTACTGCTGCACCGTAATCCCAAGGGCACGACATAAATAACTTAATCCCCTTAGGTGGAGGGATGATAATGAATCGAATTTAAATCCACTATTATGTCTTTCGTCTTTATATGAATGTTAAATGTACATGTTAAAGAACCGTATATCTTATTTATTAATATTTTTTAAATTTTCTATTCAACTAAATCATTCAATAAAATATATTTAAATTAATATTATATTTAATATATATATATCTATAATTTAAAAAATAAATTATAATATCTAGATAATATATTCCTAACATCGATATAAATAACTAGTTTAATATATATATTTTTTATTTAATCGGATATTGATAGTCCTTCCATATTCTTTTTCATTTGGGTAAGCGAGATAAAATTATCATTTCTACTTAAATGTAATATATGTATGATAAAATCACTTTTATTATTTAGAGGGTTTGATCCCTTACTTATCATTGTCAATTGAAGTCGCTTATCATTAGTCAATGGTACATAAAAAAATATTAATAAATCAGATAATAATTAAATTTAAATCGTTCAATTTAATCTTATAAAAAATTTTATTATCCGAATAAATTAAAAAGTGTTCACCAACTATTTAAAAAATTTAACATCCTTTAATTATATATTCTATTTAAATAAAAAATTTCAATAAAATAGATCACACTGAAGAATCGAACGTGATTCCGGACATGGACGTGTGGCATTAATTTGTTTTGTTTTGATGATTTTTCAGGTGTAAATTAAAGGGGCGCTGGTATATATTTGATAATGGAAATGATAATGAATTTTAATTGAGAAGTTTATGGGTTTAGTGGTAATCTAGTGGGGGTTAGGTTATGAAATCAAGGGTATCGTATCCTTATTTTGATTTTGATTTCCGTATATCAAGCATCATAAATGGGAATGAAATAAATTTCATTTACATTCTCACCTTCTAAACCCACTTACCAAGCGTCCCCTAAGAGCAATGATAGGGAGAGTGAAAATGGAAGAATGAAAAACATAGTAAATGACGTGGCATGACATGATATGACGTGACACTTTACATGTACACGTCCGATTATTACTTGGATATCATCGGCGGCCTTCGGTCGTCGTCCCGAATCAAACTATACCCGGGGGCACGGTGAATCCGTCAAAGATCGTTGTATATAAGGTGTCACGTTATTCACTATGCTTTTCACTCTCCATATCATTTTTAGTAAATTAATTTACTAATTTGCTTGTCTTCCAAGAATATTATTGTCCATTAATTATCTTTTAGATTAAAAATATATTTTAGTCATTAAAATTGTCAAAAGACAGCAAAAAGAAAAAAGAAAGGAAAAAAAAAAAGAATGGGACGGTTCATCTCCCCACCCATGTTTGTGCATATTCCTGGCAGCCGATCAAAATATATGCCTTCTTAGGGAGGGACTGCGCTTAGAACGCGATTCGCTGATTGCTTTTTACTCAGCTGACCCGGAGAAGAGGAGGAATAGTGCAGAAACCAGCGAGCAATCGAAGGGTCTATCTTCCTCCCGAGCAATGGCAGGAAAGGAGGTTGTAACCCTCGAGAGCTTGAGGAAGAAAATGGCAGATTTTGCAACGGAGAGGGACTGGGAACAATTCCACAGCCCCAGAAACCTCCTCCTTGCTCTGGTACTCTCGTCTCCCTCTCTCAAAATCTCTCCTCTTTTTTTTTTTTTTGTTTGATCTTTGCCATGCACTTGATGAGACCAAAAAAAGGATTTTGTTTTGTGCCGATAGCATAACCCTTTTTTTCTCTTGGAAAACAAAGTCTCGAGATCATTAGAATGATTCTCTACTCTTGTCAAGCCGAAAGCAGGAAGCAAAGTGATAAAAAAAGATTAATTGATTCTTTGTGTTTAAAACCCTAAATCACTGCGCTGTGATTCTTAATCTTCGTGTTATTGTTATCTTCACAGGTGGGAGAGGTTGGGGAGTTGTCTGAGATTTTCCAGTGGAAAGGTGAGGTGGCCAAGGGGCTGCCGGACTGGGGGGAGGAGGAGAAGCAACACCTGGGGGAGGAGCTCTCTGATGTGCTGCTCTACCTTGTGAGGCTCTCAGATATGTGTGGGGTGGACCTGGGCGAGGCTGCCCTCAGGAAGCTGGATCTCAATGCCGCCAAGTACCCTGTCCACCTCTGCAAGGCCTCCTCCATAAAGCACACCGAGAATTCTTCCGGTGCAAACGAGAATCCCCAAAGTGGAGGAGCCCCAGAGGAGCTCTGAAACACCATCTAGGATTCTAGGTTTTCACGAAAGTCTTCGTCTGGTTGATATTGTTTTACTGTTTTTGCATGGCGTGGGCAGCATCTGGGTTGGTGGTGCAGCCATTGCTTACTTGGAAGTCTACTTGACAGAACATACTTGATGTCACTGCTGTTGCTTATCTTTTACACTGCTAAATGCTTCAGAGATGAAACCTGTTGTTATGATGTCTAGGTTTCTCTTGGTGGAATTCGTAGCTGATGTACACTAACTTCTTCCCTCTTAATTGGGGTCCTACAAAAGTAGGGCTGGTCAGAGAAATGAAGCAATCCAATCAAGGACACTATTCAGAGGCTTCTTGCTGTCATTTGGTACTCTACTAATGCTAGAGGAATCATTTTTTTAGGTAGGCTAGCTGTCCAATTAATTTCTTTTGGCATCTGATAGACTGTTTGGCAATGCTTCTGCAATTATAATTTTGTTGATGATTGGAGGGCCTTTCGTCTGGTGGTCGTTTGGTCCTGAAAAGTCTGCATGCAAAAATCATAATTGGCCTCTGAGTTAAATTTGGACTGAAAGATGTTTAAGATTGAAATTTGAACTCAATATTACCTAGCTAGGGAAGCATATACCAAGAAGATTATGTCTTGATAATTAGCTTAGGGACTAACAGTTACTTTATGAAACTGTTTACTGCACAGTAGTTTTTGTCATCAAGAACAGTGAGCCTTTGTTTCTATTTGGACCACTTGCAAGCAACCAATTTGTCTTTGCTGTTCCTTCTTCTTCAGCTTTAGCAAGAAATTAGAAAGCTCCTTGTCGTAGATAGTATTTTTAGCCGGCTAATGGACAAGCTTATTCATTGTCTTGTGTCGGCTAGAATATTTAAAGCATCCATAGCCAAATCTAGTTAAAAAGTCTACAGTGTCCAAGTTTTTACAAGGACTGTTGAATTGAAGAAAAATGCATTATTGTGCCTTTACTTTTCCTTAAATATACAGCTATTCTAAGTATAATATTATTATTATTATTATCATTATTTATTTATTATTTTTGTGCCAATGATATCCAAGTTATCAAAGATTCTGCAAATAAATTTCTTTCTTGTTAAACTTTTACACTATTGATTTACCTACTACATCAGTTTTCATATAATCAACCGTGGCTTATGTCGCCCCACGGGCTTGATCAGATGGATAAGTCTGGGTCGAAATTCTCTGGCTTATATCTTTACCCATGGTAAGTTATTTGCTATCTGTTGTTTAACAAAGTGTTAGGAATGCCCTTACAAAATTATAATGTGATTCCTGCAAATACTCAACAGCAACGTTTGACCATAAAGTTGCGACTCACAGCTTTTTACTAGTGTGTGTGTGTCCATTACCTAGATTCTTAACCCAAATTATTATTGGAGTTAGGTAGATTGGATGACTGGGCCCCAGTTTATGGACGTTTAATGACTTGTGGGTGGTATTATTGGAGTTTGTAGAGTGGATGCATTGCTGTTGTTTGATTATTATTTTCTTGACGTACTTAATATCTTGGCTTGATTAGTTTATGATATTCTTTTCTGATTGAGTTGATCCTGAAGCTGTAACAGTAACAGACGATGAGTGTGTGGAAAAAATGGTAAAGAAAGATAAATAGGTTAATTTGTGTAAAATTATGTCCTGTTTACTTCTGAGGTATGAAGAAATGCTTAAACATTGCTTGCGTCCACTTGGTTGTGTACTTAGCATTGATAATTCTTTGGTTGTGATTTTTATCAGGGAGTAGTGAGGTACTTTAAGTTGAATTTGCTGTTAAATGAAGGATGGGTTAAAATTTGCAAATTGGGTCGGACCCAAGTCGAGTTGAACGTTAGATTTAATTTTTCTGGAATTTTGCTCTACTTCTAAGTCCTACCTATTGTTTGATTAGCTCATGGGGTTATGGTGCAGTGGTAGAGCGATTAATCATTATCTTAGACATCCACGATTTGATCCCTAGTTAAGATATATTTTGTAGGAATTTTTCTTCCAAATGGGACGCGAACCCTGAGACACTGTGTTTCTAGATCGTCCACTACGAGTATTTTTTGATTTATCTTGATGACTGATGGAGTATTTTTTGATTTATCTTGATGACTGATGGAGTATTTTTTGATTTATCTTGATGACTGATAAAAAATTTTCGTGGGATCGGATTAGTCACTCTTCGTTTCTGTTATCTGGTTCAATATTTTTTTTTTTACTTACTGTTTGATTAAACAACTATGGTGTATGCGATTAAAACCTAGACAGGCTCTTTCTACTCCGGATGAGGGGGATGAGGGGTAATTTGGAGAGAAGAAGGGAAAGCCAAGAAGAGGGAGGGTGGAAAATATAATTAATCTGAAATTTGATTTTTTGTATTTCGCAAACTGGAAATAAAATATTTATATACTTAATTTGTGTAAAATAAGAAATAAATAACAAGTTGGGACCATGCAATAATTATATTGAGCAATTGAAAAAAAAAATGATGAATCAGGAGAAGACAAATTGAACCATTCAATAATTGAGCAATTGAAGAAGGTTAGAAACGTGGGCGTTATATGCTTAATTTGTGTAAAATAAAAAATAAATAACAAGTTGGAACCATCCAATAATTGAGCAATTGAAGAAGGTTAGAAACTTGGGCGTTAAAAATAAAGTTTTTTGTTTAAAAAAAAATAAGCTCTGAAACAGATTTCGATGATAATTCAACGAAAAAGAGTTGAATATGTTGAAATTTTAAGCAGGCAAATAGTTAGTGATCTTCTGTCTAATCATGTTGGATGCCTCCGAATTGGTAATTGTTAATTGCGTAGTTGTTTGCTCGAGTAGATGTTTAGGTTAATTTTTAATGGACGCAAAATGCATGACTATTTGATTTTTTTTTTATAAAGATCATTGTGAGATTAACGATATCATCTTTTATTTTGTAAATTAATAAAATTATTTAATTAGATAAAAATTGAGTTTTATAAATTTATTAACATTAAATATTTTTAAGTCATTCAGTTATGATGATTTATCTTGCTTTCGCATAAGTAAACTTGACATGAGTAAACGATATCACTTTCTATGCTAGAAAGGATATCAGTTATATATAAAATATATATGTCTCTGGTACAGTGGTAGGGTGATTAGTCGCTAATCCAGGTATTCGTGGTTTGATCCCTAGCTATGACGTATTTGTAGAAATTTTTTCTCTAAATAAGGAGTCGAATCCTGAGATGCTGGACTTCTAGATCGTCCACCACGAGCAGGGCCGGCCCCAGGGTGGTCATCCTGGGGCAGCTGCACAAGACCCCACCAGAGGTGGGGCCCCCTTTTTATAATTTATAATTTTTATTTAAAGTAATTAATAATGAATATTTATTCATCCAAACAAAATTAATTATATATATATATATATATATAAACGTAAATACTAACAAAATAATATAAAAATAAATTAAGAAGAATATAAATATAAATTCTAAAATACTATGTATTTTTTTTTAAATTATCCAAAAAAATTGAAAAAAATTTTCTTCCTTCACCCACTTATGTTAATAAAATTGTTTCTATAACATCATTTTATTTTTTTTATTTTTTTACACAAGGTCCTTTAAAATCTAGGACCGGCCCTGACCACGAGCGTTTCCCGATTTACCGTGACGGCCGATGGAAAACTTCCGTGAGACTGAACTGATCGATTTCACCATCATAATTAAAAACCGAACCATGAATATTTAAAAAATAATTAATCATTTCTCCTCGTACCCCCGGAGGTTCAAATGAACAAAAAAAAGAAATTCAAGTTGCGGGCGCGTACGGTTGTTGCATTCTATCTTCATCCAACATTTGCCTTCAATCTATACTTTCTCAATAGAAAGTTTCTCTCGATCGCATGTGATATGGCCCTCTTCTTGTCCTTGGTTTGAGTTGGCGAATCTCATTCACCCACCGCCGCCCGAAGACACCACCTCCCTGCGTCCCAGCCTCCCCCGTTCACATGCGTCCCCTGGGAATGACTCTAGGCCTGAACCTCAAAGTACTGATTGTAGCAAAAAATATTATGCTCATGTAAGACACTTTTCATAGTCCATTATTGAGTCAGTTGATCTCCTTTAGGACTATGATGCAGCGGTAGAACGATTAATCGCTATCTCAAATATTCACGGTTCGATTCTCAGTTACGGTATATTTACAGGAAATTTTCCTCCAAATGGGGTGCTACCCTGAGACGTTGGTCTTCTAGACTGTCCACCACGAACGCTACCCTGGTGGTCGGTAGAAAACTTTCATAAGACCGGATCGATCGCCCGGGAAAAAAAAAATTATTGAGTCAGTTGATAGTAAACCTCCAATATTATGTTCACACCGTCACATTAATAGCTCCCACGGTATGGAGGAATGTTTAACGAGAACAAACGTGACAAACACATAACGGGACCTCTACAAGCTATGAAACTCTAAAATCGATTCCTGTCCGCTGTCCGATTTGAATTGAATATCATGTATTTGTCATATGTCTTGGGCAAAGAAGTTACGTTCTCTATTTTAGTGGCTCCCTTAGAGTCTCATCCATATGGAAGGAGATAAATACAAATCCACTGGTGAAAGAGGTGAGTGAAACTTCATCAGAATTTAGATATTTTTCCACTCATTACCACAGGACTAGGGACGTTTGCCATGTACTCCCTGATATCTAGGCATGCACGATAAAGTGACTGCAATCCTAAAACAGCACGCACAGGATATGGAACCCTCTGTTCACAAACATCCAAAGATAACGAAGGATACTTAAAGTAAAATACAAGAGAGATGCATACCAACAGAATGCATACTCGACAGAAAATGGAAATGGAAACACTAAAAGTAAATACACACTACAATATTAAGCAATACAGAATCCCAAAGTAGCAATGACACAAAAGATGGAGGAAGAAGACGGGGCTCAACTAGCTGCTTGCTTGAAATGACTGCCGAAAGAAGCCTTAACATCGTTATTCGCCCATTTCAGATTTCCCCACCACTCTTTACCGCCACGGATTTCTTGCAAACGGCATGCGCTGCCTTCTCCGAATGGCAGACTCGCAAGCTTTGGGCATCTAAATACTTGAAGAGACACCAAGTAGGGGAAAGGCAAGGGACGCTGGTAGATGCTGGTCAATTTTGGTAGGTCCGTGAGGATGAACTCCTTAAGTCTGGGAAAGACTTCTCGACCTTCTTGTTCAACATCTTCAGCGATTATTTGTTGAACTTCAGAACACCCAGAAATGTAGAGCTTCACAAGGTCAGGGAGTTGCTTGGTCCAAGTGATGCTTCTCAACTTGTCGCAACCAACAATTTTCAAGAGCCTAAGGCGAGGGAAATAGTCGCAAGGCTCAACTCCTTTCCATGTGATATTGCTCAGTTTGCCAAGATGCAACATTTGAAGCTTTTCTAGGCCTTTGAAAGTGCATAGGCGACAAAAACCTTCATCCGCATTTTCAGGCTCGCCTTTCCTGTCTTCACCAATTGCCACAACCTCTAAATCTTTGCAGTTTTCGATAGTCATTTCTAAAAGTGATGTGCCTATTCTGCTTCTCGATCGGAGAACATTAGATGGTAATTGCAACTGGTTGAAAGGAATGGTGATCCTCTGAGGAATGATCGGTGCAGTATCTGAATCCGATATATACAGATATTTGATAGGAATTGACATGTCGAAAAGCTTCTGAAAAGTTGATTGTGCTCCTACTGAAATACCAAGAGCTTTTAAGTTTATCAACTCATTCAGTTCACTGAGACTTGCTCTATCGACATCGGCTGCACCATCAGTTTCCCAGAATAGAAAAGAGCTTCCATAAGCATTGAACACTCTCAAGTTATGCAAGCCTGAAAATGATTTGGCAAAAATAATCTCAAGACTGTGTGTATTTATCAAGTAAAGATACTTGAGCCTCGTCAGAAATCGTATTCCTCGTGGCAATTGACGGATGGGAGTCCCAGATAGATTCAGATGCTCCAAGAACAATAATTGGTCAATTCCATGAATATCTTCCACTGTTGTGTTGGACAGATCCAAGTACTGGAGACGTCCCATGCCTTTAAAAAAACCTTGTGGAACAACTCGCGGCAAGGAATAATTACACTGCAACATTAGCGATAACAATTCAGGGAAATCTGTTTTCTCCGGCAATGAGTCAATGTTGTTGTGCATTAACGAAAGGCGTTCAATCGATGAGCCTTCTAAGTAGTCAACACGTATGTCTGTCAACCCAGTTCCAGCTTCCACAAGCCAAATCTTCTCAGGATCAGAACTTGAAGATGAAGATGAAGATGAAGATGAAACTTTCTCCGTTTGAGGTGCCAATCCAACCCTGGATATAACAAGGCCAAGGCACAGATGATATCATGCACTTTTACGTCCTTCTCATCATCCCCGGGTACCACTAAGGAAGCCTCCCTTAGTTTACCTATCAAAAAATGCCCTTTCTGATAGACTTCATTGATGTCATTATGCTCTTCCAAGAAGCCAAGACCCATCCAGGACTCTATGAGCTCTTGTTTCGGAATGGAATGACCTCTGGGGTACATTGAGCAACTCAAGAAGCACAGCTTGAGCTGGTCATTGGGCAAGTTGTCGTAGCTTAGCTTTAGCGTCGGAATCAAGCTTGCCTTTGATGGAACTAGGCTCTCGAGATGCATCTTGCGCATCTGCCTCACTGCGTACTGCCACTCCTCATGAGTTGTTCTTGTTGACATGGTAGCGGCGATGACAACGAGAGCAAGGGGCAGACCATCACAATCTTCCGCCACCTGCTTCGCGAGATCTTCGATCTCCGGATCGTTTAGCAAGTCGCCGCTCAGGTTCTGTCGGAACAGCTCCCATGCTTTATCCGGAGTCAAACATTCCATTTTGATCTTCTTCTCCGCGCCCATTTGCGCGCAGGTAGACTCGAATCTAGAGGAAATCACGATCTTGCACTTGCTTTGCCCCGTGGGAATTCCGGCATCTGTGAGATTTATGGGATCCCAGATGTTGTCCAGCAGCAGCAAGAATTTCTTACCATTCAAGGACCTTTTGATCTCAATAGCCCAAGATTTGCTTGTGCCATCTTTACTCAGTGGAATTCCGACTCTATCTGCGATCGCCTGCTGCAGTTGTTCGATCTTGAAATCCAGAGAGGCTTCGACCATAATGACTAGGTCAAAGTCGTCGGATCTTCTCTCCACGAACGAATTGTTGATTCTTCTGAGCAGGGTTGTTTTCCCGACGCCGCCCATGCCGTGCACCCCGATAACGCATCTTTGGTCGTCGAACAGGTACTGGAAAGCGTTCTCCAACGGTGATTCAACGCCGACGTCCGGCGGCGCGGGAAGGTCGAGTGCGACTGCCGGATCTGAGTCAGTGGCCACAACGGCGAAGCTCCTCGCTAGCATCTCAGCGGCCTCTGAAGCCTTCCGATTTGCTTCCCGGCCAATCCTGTAGCTCGAAGAAAGGTCGTAATGGCAGGAGCAGAGACACGTAGGCTGGTTGAGGAAATCTTGCTCCATCGCTCTCACTTCGGCATCGAGTTCTTCCACCTGGCGGAGCCAACCGAGAACCTCATGGGTGGGTGTCAGCTGCCGAGCTTTGGCGGCTGAGACTCTGTTCGCTACGTCGATGCTCTTGTGCTTGAGCTGGTTCATGGAAAGGAGCAAAGATCTGACGTTATCTCCGGCGTCGACGATGAAAGCCAGCCTGAGCGCAATGGGATCCCATAGTTTAGTGATCAAGGTCGCTGCAGGGGTGATAGGATCCATTCCCGTGGTGTGAATACAGAACGTTGAAGATATCTAGAACGAAATTTTAGTACCAAATTACGACAAGAATTGTAATTTTTTTGCGCAAAAATTATTGGGAATGAAGAGGAGACCATCATCATACCTGTCGCCCATAAGATCAGAAGAATAAAACAATTACTGGATAAGACTTGAGACGAGAATTAAGAGCAGACAATTTTATCGTTTAATAAGACTCTCAACCTGAGACTCGATCAAACAACAGATCACAAACAGCCCTGAACTCGTAGAGAGAATTGGAGAACAATTATTAGTTTTCTTTAAAAAAATTAATAGATTATTTTATACTTTATGACTCAAGTCAATTATGTGACTCAGTCATCTCCGCGGCATCATGGGAACTGTCCTTAACCAATGATTAAGATTCGAGCCACAAATTTAGTGTGAAGCATAAATCTTTACATGTAAAAAATTTTTCTATCAACCTCTTGTCTTCTCAATTATCATGATTTATCTCCTCTATATACATCCCGGAATAAATTAACGAAGACGCTGGAGATGAACATTTCGCCCTTTGTCGCGATTAACATGCTCACCAGACGTGCCAACATGACTTGTCGATACTTACGGATCAACCGGCCAACTAGTGCAACAGATAAAACCTAGACCAACTAGCTTGACCTAAGAACCTAACACCAACCAATTTGCCCTAACCAATCTGTTCGGCTTAGGAGGATTTTTATGGGCATCTTTTTTTTCACACTGAATGTCGTTATTTTCATTCAAATGAAGATAAATTCAATCAAAGAGAGGATCTAAAGCCTGAGCTCCAGAATAGATGATGGAAACCAAAGTTGAACAGCAGAGTTGTGTCAAAAACATGCAACTGAAAGAGTCCTGCTATGACAATTTTGAGCTCATTTTTCAAAATAATGGGAAACTGGATTTGAAATGCTAATACTAAAGCAAAATAAAAGAAAACATTGAGCATGACATGAGTTGGTGAGCATCAAGTGCAAATTATTACTATATCTGTACAATTTTAATACTAATGAAAGATAACAAATAGTGCATAGAAAGCCTGATCCCGCAATCAAAACTCTTAAATCTACAGGGTAGGTGAGAACTATATGAACATTAGTTGCTCATCTCTGGTTCAGCTGAATAACTCAACAAAGCAAACTTGACGTGTAAGGCGATTTTACCCTTTTCTTTGGCGAGCTTAGCTGCAATTACAAGCCAATGGCCTGGTACATTGTGAGGACCGCGGACCACCTCAACCATATCTACAAACTTTAAGAGCTTTCTCGATTGCACTGGCACAGGTGGGCCATCAGGATACACACCTGAATTCAGCTGTGCAGGGTCATTCTTTGCCGCCGGCATCGCATCCCTTGGTGTGAATGGTGTGCTAAATTTTGTACTTAGATTTGTCAAAAAACTTCCCTTCAGAGAAGTTGCAGGAGCACGAGCCCATTCTGTCTTTCGAATGGTGCAGTTGGGAATGTGCATATATTGTAGGCGAAGATGAAGCACTTTCTTAGACCAATTCCCTCTTGTAACAAGTTGCGCACCAATTACCACAAACACGCCATTAGACACTCTTTGGAGCCAAACAGGATCATGCTTTACTGCCAATGTGCAAATAGCTGAGTAGTTCTTCCATTGGATAGCCTCAAAATATCCTGGGTCTGCTGATTCTTCAGATCCTCGCCACTCGGATATCCAAGATGAACCAGTGTTTCTAAGCATGCTGGGGAGACTTGAAAGGTGCTGCAAATGTATGGCCAATCGATTGCACTTGAGGCCCTCCAAGTATAATCGCATACCAATTACTGGTTTCTGATTGCTTAAAACCTAAATTCATTCAGACATTGAAGAAAAGATACAGCAGAGGTGCTTGTCAAACTCCAGAAGCATAGAAAATGAGTGAATTTCTCAATACAATAAGAACCAACTAGCGTGTTCTAGATCAATAAAAAGTAAGAATAGTATCAACTTGTGGTAAGAAAGCACTGAGAATCTACAATTTGTTCACACAATTGCAATTAACGAACCAATTGAAAAAACAACGAAGTAGACCTACCTCAGGTTGGCACAAAAGATATTGCCAGTGTAACATGATATTTGAGTTGTCACATCACGTAAATACGTATGGATAACAGTTACTCGTGTTACAATGACAACACAGAAAGCATTTATGATTCAAATGAAATATCACCCAGCACAGGCTACAAAGTAGTGGACCAGGCAGAAATTTGGGTACTACATGGTACACTCTGTTAGTTTAGTTTCCATATGCCCAGTTCAGCGTCAAGCTGAAACCAGTCGAGTGTACACTAAACCATAGCTACCAAATTCTTATACACACATAATGACTCAAATTTTAGAGTAGTATCTATAAGTTCCCAAAATTAGGGCAAAAGCCTAAATAATAGCAGCATCAGATAGATGAGATGGCAATCAAAAAAGCAATAAATGAAAATAGAAAAGAAAATAAATTTATCTAATGCATGATATATTTCCGAAATAACAAACACTGATGCTCTTTAATAATTTTGATGGCAACTAAAAATTTAAGGAATTATTGTATATTGTATAAAACTATTAAGTATTATTATATTTATCAATGAAAGATACCAAATTATTAATAATATTATATTATATACCTGATAAATATCTACAAAATCAGTTAATTAATCATATCATATTTGTAGATTTGGCAAATAAGATTGGTCCATCGTTAATATCTGGTTATCAATAAATATACCAAGTTAGTAGATAATATTTTACCATTCACAGTATAATAAGTTATTGCTTAACAATATTAGTTCATAGTTGATGTTTAATGCATAATAAAAATAAATATTACCTACTTGTATTGGTTAATTATTCTTATTTATGTGCCCTATCACTTTTTGCACCTGCATTCTCCTCCTTAGTCAAGTTTGCTTTAGCATGAGCACCAATATAGAGCATCTCCACTCTATTGACTGCTAAACATCCTCAATAGGCGACTCCGAACCTTCCTCTTTTCCCATATCGCGTGTAGGCAAAGCAGTGTGATGTTCCCAGTTAATTGCAACATGTTTAAATGATTTGGGTACTTTTCTGACTGGTTTAACTAAGCGACCATTTTCTTAACATTCGGATCATTGTTCACCTATCCTAATCCAACTTGTACACAGGATATGTCAATTTTAACAACCTGTAGTGACTGCAATCTCTTCACTTATCCCGTCTATAACCTAAGGGAGTCATGTGCAAGCTAGTCAGATCAGTGATGCTCTCTGCATTTGCATATTACATCCTTAACTTAGATTTGTCTAGTACTTCTCAATACTTTGAGAACACAGATAAACCTTATTATCAATCAGAGAGATGATATCAACCAGTGAAGCAGATACAAAGAGGAGCCTAAGGACATAATAGCTTAGCAAACAGAAAAATACAACAAGAAAGAACAGTGAACCACAGAAGGATCCCATGCCTTTCGAAAATGAGATCATGTCAAGTTACACAAAGGAACCAAAAGATACATGCAAGATTTATACCTGGTCAGTATTAACATGAAGCTTTGGACCAAAAAATCTAAACTGCAGTTTGGGGCCGGAGACTTTTCTTCTTTGAGGTCCAAGAGCTAATTCATTGAACATTGGTGCCCACTGATTAGGAACTTGAAATTCCAAAAAATACTGTAAATCTTCAGGATCTGGTTTGTCTGGCAAGTACAAAAGCACACAAGTGATCAAAGACAATGGAACATGAGTAATGAAAAATAGCAAATAATTGACACTGAAATTTCAGAGTATGGTCACTTATAAAATAAAAAGTGCATGCAGAGTCCAGTATAAATTTTGGAATGCATATTTATGATAGCATTTAATAGTACATGATCCTATAAAAAACTTGAATCTTGCAAATGTATCTTTCCACAAGTACATAAGAAAATCACTTTACTAAAAAATGTTTGAGAAATGCAACTTGAGCGTTACTTAAAAAGGATTATAAAAATGGCATAGGCTGTCTTGCGTGCATAACACTGCTGCCCTATACTTATTAAACTAGTGTAGGTGTGTAAATTCATCTGAGCAAAATGATTTTCCCAAAAGTATAGCCTATTGAGAAAATAAATCTAGTAGCACATTTTATACCAATCTTAACTTACAGCGAAGATACAGATTTATAGCATGGCTGAGATATCCACTGCCCGGGATACCAGTTAGAAGAGATGTGATGGGAACAAACTTGAAGAGGATTGCGTCAGGGTTGTTCTGCACAGTCTGTAGCCAATTTGAGTGAGTTGGCACATATACATCACCTCCTCTTTTTGCACAAATGATAGTGAGTCCCTATTATAAGTCAACATTTACAGTTCAAGATCATTTACTTCGAGTAGAAAATCAAATGCAATAAGATTTTTGAATAGGCAATGTCTATAGTCATACTTCCTTGGTTGAAGCTTCTGAATAGACAGCCAGATGCAATGTGTTAGGTTGCAAGATTTTCGTGAAGACCTCAGACACCTAGCTAAAGAAAGGCAGTAATCAATTCTTCCATAGAGACAAGTTAACATCAAATCAAGTAATTATACCTTGTTCTTGCCTTCTCTGATTTTCCGATGTTGAGGAGAAGGACTACTTCCATCAGAAAATAAAAAATCTCCAAGATCCTCAAGATGCATCTTTAACTCAGCTGAAGAAATTGTTGATGAAGGACTCTGTCTAACACAAATTACATCCTGACCTCCTATAGCTACTTCTACAATTATATGTGTTCCAAATGTCCTGATAAACCTGAGATAAAAAGAAGAAGAAAAAAAGCTTCATTAATTCATAAAACCATTATGGGATGGTGTATGCGTAATGCCACCTTGTAACCATTAGCATGCATATATCTTCAAATTGTAGGTGGATTAATGTCATGAATAGTTAATTAGATAAATATAGACCATTGTGTTAAATCACTATCTCTTTGTCTTGTAGAAAAGAAACCAGGAATTAATTAAAATAACCAGCCTTAAATTATAGCTTATACAAACTCGGATGATCGCTAACATCTATGCATAAACTAACTTCGTAATTCTATAGTGGAAGCAAACTCACCAACTGAGGGCTAAAGGATCCCACTTTGAAGGTACCACCCTTTTAACCTCATCACGAAGAACTAAGGGAGAAGCTTTCAGATGTAAATTATACAAGGAAATAAAGTATCCATCAAAAGCAAAATATTTTGTCTCTTTAGCATCTTCCAACCATGCTCCAGTTAGATCAAAAAGAGCATTAAAATAGCCTGAAGGCACTTTTCCTTGTACTGAAGATTTCTGATTGAGTAATTCGGACATCTGTTACAAAAACAATGACTTAGATGATACATATAGACCTTTACCTTCAATTTGGTAGAACATTGAAA
The DNA here is from genome assembly GCA_024364735.1 of Boesenbergia rotunda. Taxonomy (NCBI): domain Eukaryota; kingdom Viridiplantae; phylum Streptophyta; class Magnoliopsida; order Zingiberales; family Zingiberaceae; genus Boesenbergia; species Boesenbergia rotunda. The sequence goes on from JAGFNQ010000127.1 coordinate 104,988, forward strand.
GATCCCAAAAATCCAAATTTGTATAACTCAACAATTGATAGAGCTCGATATGGTTATACTTATTCAACTGGGAAGACAGAATGAATATTATCAACCAACCCTATCAAATTTACACGCATGATCCCTTATTCTACAGAAAGAAACAAAAATCATTGTTTTGGTCTGTAACATTTAGACAATGACACCAGAGTGCACTAGGGAAGGGACATATATCAACTCTCTATTGCAGAAAATTACCACTTTTCCTCTCGTTTGATACTTGAATCTCCAGATCCCACTGCGGTTATACAAACTCTACCAGGCTTCTACACTTTTTTTGTCGGAGAAAGCAAAATTAGTTGTCATTGTATCGTACTTAAGGTTATTATAACGATCGAATAGGATCGCCCAAAAATATCAAATAAAAGAAAAACAAGAAACAATTAGGACCATACAAAACGATTCCCCGCTCGTTCATTATCCTTATGGCATTCCTTCCCGGCCAACAAGTTCAAATCTTTTTATAAAAAACATTATAAAAGGAGCCCTCCAGATATCAAGATCCATTTTTCCCAAGGCTCAAAAGGGAAAAAGCAAAAAACAAAAAAAAAACAAAATTCAAGATTGACCTGATTGAACTCGAGCACATCCGAGCGGAACCGAATCCGATCGCCCTTATCCAATCCGATATCCTCGGAGACACCGCGAACAACCTGCCCCCCAGGGAACACTACATCCCGGACGCGTGACTCATCGAGCTGCACGAGACGGCCGCCGTGGAATTCCTTGGCGAACCGGAGGCGGAAGTCGTGGGTCAGGTCGAAGCCGAGGCCCAGCGAGCGCAGCGCCCGTAGATCCACCTTCTCCCCTTCCATCCCTCTCCCCACTTCTGGGTCCTCAACCGCCGAACCCGACAGATCCAATAGGGAAGGTCATAGAAGAAGCACAAAAGTAAACATAAGGCGGAATCGGCACGGTAGTAGTCTTCTGGAGGCGTAAACTTATTCCCGATGAAGATGGCAGTGACAAGAGTGGTTTGACCGACCCTCGGTTGGTGACGGCTAATCAAGGGCGAGAGGAGGATCGACGAGGACGATAGGCGAAATTTTGCCCGCTGGGCAAAGGTGTCGTCTTTATTGACGCCGAGGCTGTGGGTTTGGGTTTGGGATTCTCTGTTTACTAGGGATCAAGGAAGGAACGAGGAACTTTAAAATAATAATAATATTATTAATATAGTTTACAATTTACATAATTTTTATTTTTAACTGGATTTTAATGGAGTTCTTAAAATATGTTATTAATTTTTTAAATCATCTAAGGCTATTGGCCAAATTCATTCCACACCTTTATTTCCTCCCAAATAAACAAGGGAAATCTGCATTCGCTAGTCTATTTTGAGGAAGGGAGCAACCCGAAAGCGGGCATCGACGACTTTGAGATGGACGGATCGGGTGTGGCGGGGTCCACTTTCGGTTGACCGGCTTTGGACGGGAATGTGGTGGACGCTTGGTTATGCTCCCCGCCGCGTGGAGCTTTTGACTTAGTTGCCGAGGTGACTGAATTGAATGCGGCCGGTCGGACGATGACGGGTCGGATCTCCTCCTGTCTCGCTCCGAAAACAGAATCCGACGTGTTGCCCAGGCTATGCTGTTTCATTACACCATTTTCACCCAATTATAATTTTTAAAAAAAATCTTATAAATAAATTCTAAAATCTCATCTCATTGAAAGGATAGGATTAGCAGTTGACTTTCTTAATTACATATTAATTGGTCCGTACCAATTTAATTGGGTCTAAATGATGTTTGCATATGTATAAGAAACCTAGTTGTGGTTTCACTTAATGTTTTTTAATTAAGATATTATTAGTCGCAACAGCATCATCGATGTTCTATTTAATTCGCTCGGTTACTAATTTTCGTTAAATAGGTCAGCTACTGATATCTCAAGTCATCGTGACATCCCACCACAAGGTATTATAAAAATAAAATCGTAATTTATGGACTAATATAGATAAATTTGACCTCTTTGTTATTGTTGATGGATATGAATTGGAGCTAATATAAGATAATATGATTTGACCTCTTTGATTATGAAAGTTCTATGATGGCATTAAATGATGATTTATATGTGATTTGATTTAGTTGGTACGTAATAATTTTGATTGCTACCGTATGGAAAAGGAACTTCCATTGCCTAAAGGCAGGAACGTACCGTGAATACTGTGGTATCGTCAAGTAAGGTTGGGATCGATTCCTAGCGAAAGTCTCGCGAGCTATCTCATCCTCTGTGTGTACTATAATTTCTGAATGAAACCCTACATAATTTATTTGTCTATCTAATCGAAGGTTGAGATTGCTGAGTCACATAAGCATGCATTATCATTTTTGCCACAGTAGGTTCCTTTGTATTTTGTGAGGAAACTATTTGAAAAATAAACTTACTGTTAAATCCGACACTTTTGATTAGGTCCCGGTGATTTCCGGAGGAGTACCAATAGATTCCGGGGCTTCCGAGTCCTTGGACACAAATTTAGGGACCAAAATGTAATAAAATAAATAGTTACAAGGCCTAATGAGTACCTAACATTAAACCCTAGGGGTGGTCTTGCGATTAGATTGAAAGTAGTTGGACTAAAATGCAAAAGGGCAAGTATAAGGGGCTGATTAGGGCTCGGGCTCGTTGCTCGTGTCTTCTCCCTTGCCGCTCGAAGCCGCCTCCACTCGCGAGTCCCTGCCCTAATCTGCCGCACACCGTAAGTGTCTCCTTCGTTTCTCCATCGCCGACTCCAACTCCGGCGACTCGTCGATTCCCTATCACAGCAGTCGCTTCGATTCATCTCTTGGTCGGAGTTGAGCCCAGATCGCCAAAGCCCTAATTATCTTCATCCTTTGTCATCCGGCGGTCGGTGGCTTCCTTCCCCACTCTAGACGACGGACACTAGGGGGACCATGAGAACGTAAGCCTAGCCTACCTTCTGTTCTACTTTGATTCCACCAGCCAGTGAGTTGGGACGATGAGGGTTCCTGACCATAGCCGTGGGGCTTCGATGGATAGGGTTCCGGCGAAAAGGGGCGAAGCTGAGATCTGAGGACGAAGATGGGCACCAATCGCTGATACTAGGCGACTCGATTCCGGCAAGATTGGCTAGACCTTGCGGGTGTGCGATTTCATCTCAGAGCTTGTGGGCTGGAGCTCAACCGCGAGATTGGCATGGGCAGCTCAGGTAACTTTGCATCTGTATTCCCTGCCGATTGGTGGTTTTGTTAATGAAACTTTTCCAAATCAGGATCGTGCTAGTTGTTGTGTATTCCTGGTAGATTACTGATCAATCCGGTAGTTGGGGAATGAGTTGTGTTATGCTATTACTTAGGTTGTTTTATTCCTGTGCTCTGTCATGAACAGATTTGTAGGGGAAGGTTTCTACCATTAACTTTCTAAGGCTAGCTCATTGCTCAGATCTGATTCCGGAAGCTTAATTTGGCAATTGAGCTCAATTTCTGCCTACTGTGGTGATCTACCATTGAAGCTGGGATAAGAGGTAAGTTGAGTGGTACAGATTGTTATGTTTATTTGCTATTAATGTTACGATTAGTAGTTTGGACTGGTAGATGTGAGCTTTGTGATTAATCTAAAGTCTGATCTGGGTTGTTTAATTCTTGATCAGTGGGTTTAGGTGTATACTTAGATCAGAGGTTGATCTTCTAACCACGTGAGATAATTTGGAAACTTTCATTTAATTAGAGGAAATTAAATGGAAAGGAAACAATTGGGTTAACCCTAATATGGTTTAGGGATTTATTAGCTAGCTATCATTTGTATAATAGCTAATTAAATACATCCTTGATACAGGAGTTTGATTGGATTATTGACGGGTGGTTCTTTCTGCTTGTGATATGAACTTCTACTCTTGGAGGCGAGTACCTTTTGACTTATCTTTTCTGATATTGTCATGTTGTTATGCATAGACTGTTATAGATAGCAGTAAGATTATACGCTATCCTGGTTTATTATGCTTGTTCTGGATACTTGTTGTTTATCCCTAAGTTATTATGCGGTTAGTTTCATACAGTCTCAAGTATTTTCATATCTATATGTATGCTTAGATATCGGGATGTATCTCTTGCATTTGACATCGAGGGATCAGTAGTTTCTGGCCAGTATACCTTGTAGGTTACCTGTATTTCCTGTTATAGGATTCAGACTGAGACTTAGTATATTGAGGACTTGGTGAGGGAGGTATGTGTATCTATCATACACCATCTCTGCATTGTTGCATGTCGGCGATCAGCGACTCCCTTGTGGTTGAGCCTATCGTCTTCCGGTACATGATATACGCACACGACCACTCATGGGTTAGTGGATATCGTAGGATGTGTGCATTTGCCCTGTATTGCTCCGTTCGGCCACTATTTGGAGGGTGGTTCCGGGCGTGGTAGCAGCCAGGGATCCCTTCTCGTACTGAGCCACGAGGAGATGAGAGCTAGACTCCCCCATTGCTTGGGGTAGGAGCGGAGTCTCCACCAGCATCCTGTCCACCCGGTCACTCAGGAGCAGTGATAGCAGGGTGTGTACAGTTGTCATAGCTCTACCCTCTCAGACGTCACCTATGACAGGTGTACGATGATCTGACTGGTGTCAGGGGTGACACATGTCATTGCACAATGTGCATATTTTGCATCGTGCATTGTTTGTTGCACTTGATTTCTGCACTTGTTTGACATACATATACTGGAGACTTGTTATCTGAGATTATATGTCTATTGGTGTTCCATTGGTATTTATTACCCTCTTTTCAGGTTAGATGGATTCTGGTATGTATCTACCTCAGTATTTTCAGTACTAGTCTTTCCCTATTGTTGATATGAGACTGTATTAGCGGAACTCTTATTGTTAGTATAACTTTCTATGTATATCTATTCTGGGTATCCGCAGAGTTCCTTTGGACTCACACCGTTGGTTATTTTCCTTAATTTCAGGTTGATGTCTGCCAGGAGAGCCCTAGCCGCCAGTCCCTAGCTCGAGAGGAGCGCTGCTTCTTTTTATTTTATGTTGATTTACGGTTATGGACCCTATATTATGTACTTTGCTTCCGTTGCCATGTTTTGGACATGTATTTCTGTTTTATTCGATGGGATTGTACTTTTGAGTCCTATGTTGGACTTCGTGAGGTTTTGGTTTTGTTCCTGCCCCCTGGCAGCTCAGGTGAGTTCGTACTTTGGTTTTACGATGGTTATAGTTATATATCCGTTGTTTCTGTATGGATTTGAGGCCTGAGGCCATTTAACTACGTGGTTGTGCTATTTGTATCTGTGTGGTTGTGTAAATTGTCCGCCGGACAGAGGAGGTGTTGTCCGATTTTCTATTGGATCAGCGGCTCCAGGGTCTCGGGACGTGACACTTACACCATAGATGAAGAGACTTCCATGAATTTTATCAAGGTTTGTATACCGTGGTTGTTTGGGAGTAATTGAATTAATTAAGGAAATTTGAGATATTTGAAAATGAGATATTTGAAGAGTGGAGCTCATAAATATTTGATTTATGCTAGATTTCATTATGAAATTTGGGATAGTTGAGAAGATGTGGGCGTGGGGATCATAAGCATTTGGGGAAAATAACAACGAAGAGTTGGAAATAGGAAAAAAAATATTTGAGAAAAATATTTATTATGAAATTTGGGATAGTTGGCGTGGGGATCATAAGCATTTGGGGAAAATAACAACGAAGAACTAGTTGGAAATAGGAAAAAAAATATTTGAGAAAAATATTTAATCTCCTAGAATTTCAACAGCTCTTTCTTCTTCCATGATAGACTATTAAATTTTACAACTCTATTTACAAGTAACCGTGTTTAGTTCTTATGATTATCATTGGAAGAGATAGAGAGAGGGATATTAGAAATCACCTAGCAAAACTTTTTTACTTGATGATTTTAATTTTTTTATTTTTAAAAAAGAGAAGAGATAAAATATTTCATTGTGAGAAATTTAAGATACTTAAAAGTGAGATATTAGTGTTGGAGTTATAGGGAGATGAAGAGGCACTCATTCATCTTAATCTTCCAACTCATTGAAGAGACCTTCTACCCCCTATATATATTGCTTCCAAGGCAAAGGGGAAGGAAAGGAGAAGTGAAAGGGCAAGCTATGTGTGTGCGTCCAAGCCAATGGAGATTGTGTGAGACAAGCTATGTGCAAGATCTGTGCGAGGTCAAAGAGAAAGGGTTTGTCTCGTGTGTATAAGGTCATTGTGCAAGGTTCGTCCGAGTGCACATGAAAAAAAGGGGTTATTGAGAAGAACATTCAAGATTGGTTCGTCCAATTACAGAAGAGAGATTTGGTTTGTGAACTTATGAAGAGCTTTTCGATTCGTTCGTGATCGTTCTTCGGATGACAAAGTCTTCCGGTTTCTTCTCCAAGTGCAGATCACTGTAAATGTTTAGATTTACAGAATTTGTTTATGTAGTTCATGCTTTAGAAATATCAACATTGGTATCAGAGCATTAGATTGTAAAAGCATGACTTTACCTCTGTATATCGATCACTTCACTTCCCTGTTCGATGTCGCAGCCGGAGTTTGTCTCCGTCGTGTTCTTCCCTTGCCGGGCGAGAATCCAACGTAATCGTCGGGAACTCGCGAGCAAAAAAAATCCCAATGGAGGATCGAACCGCCAACCACTCTCAGAGAGGGATGAGGCCCAACCAAGAGCTATGATCAAGAGTTATTTATAACTTTGGTTCAATTAATTTGAACCAATCTATCCAATTAGACTTGAGTTAAACCATTAGTTGGTTTAATCTAATCATATCAGATTTTGATTCAAACCATTTGTTGGTTTAATCAGATCAGTTTGGTCCAATTAGGTTGGGTTTAGTTCAAATCATTGGTTGGTTTAACTAGACCAATTTGGTCTAAATTATAACCAGTCTAATTGGTTTGATCAATAAGTTTGATTTAAACGTAAATGGACTTAAAATTAAACAATAACAATAAGATATCGAATTAGATCAATTCTAATGAGGACAAAGGAATAAGCTAATACTTGAGATCTAATTTCCAAATCGACCGGTCCAGTGTGTTAGTCAACTCGAGTTCCTCAAATAAAGAAGATTTGTTTTTTTTATTTGCTTATGATTCTGTGTGTTCTATGCATATATATGTGAATTGAAATGAACCAGTTTTGTTATTGGATTGCCAGTTTTGTACTGACAATAATATTTTTCAATTCCATATGCCAAGGATGATATACACGATGACTTGTCTCGATGTGTGACAAAATGAGCTAAGGAAGACGATTGAGGAGATAGAGCAAAGTCTAAGATAAAATATATTATGTTAACAACTGCACTAGTGTTTGTCCTAGTGACAGTGATATTAGCTTATTTAATTTGTTAAAGTTTTGTTATTGTTATTGTCGTTATGTACGAACAGTATTGGCTCATTTAGTTTATGAAAGTCACGTGGTATAGACTGTTGTTATGTATAAACAGTGTTATTTTATGAAAAAAAGTCATGTTATATGTTAACAAATTCTTACAAATGATTAGTTTATTTAATGATTAGTTCATTTAATGATTAGTTCATTCTTATAAATGATTAGTTCATTCTTACAAATAATTAGTTCATTTAATAATTAGTTTATATAATGATTAGTTTATTAATACAAATGATTAGTTCATTTGATTAGATGTGTGTAATAGAATTGATCAATGTTGATTAGATTAGATTATATGAATGTTGAGTGAAAACGTAGTTACCACTTGATTTTGTAAACTAATTCTAATTTACAATGAGTCAATCATAAATTACATGCATATAAATTACACTGAGTCAATAAATAATGTGTTTATTTATGATAAGATCATGACAACTAAGAACATCATAGTTGAACTGAATAAGGGAGATAGATTATATGGGGATAACTATAAAATATGGCATCTCAAGATACAATATGTTCTTGAGGAACAAGAAGTTCTAGAGGTTGTAAATCAGTTCATGGAAGAATCTGCTAATGGTTCAACTGCACAGCATAGACTTGATCTAGATGCATATAGGGCATGGAAGAAAAAGGACTCCACTGCTAAGGGGATATTGATTAGTTCAATGGTAGACGACCTGGTATTTGAGTACGAACCACTACCATTAGCTCATGCCATCTGGGTAGCCCTGAGAGAGAAATACAGTGGAGTTAGTATAAGCAAACTTCGCCAACTAACAATCAAGTTTGACAGTTGTAAAAATCCTCGAATGTTACCATGGCCCAACATCTAAGAGAAATGGGTAACATGATTCGGGACCTTAAGGTTGTTGGTCATGAGTTGACCGATGAACAACAGGTTTAGGCAGTTATTCGTTCCTTTCCTGATTCTTAGGAAACAATGAAACAGAACCTTACTCACAGTGAGAGTATCAAGACCTTCATTGATGTCTCACGTCATATTGAACTGGAGGCGGAGAGAATAGAATCCGCGAGGATTTCTGAACAAGCTTTTATAGCTGAAGGTTCTGGATCCAAGAATAAGAAAAGATGGTTCAAGAAACGAAAGGGTAAGGGAAAAGAAGCTGGTGCTACTATTGTGCAAGACCCAATCAAGAAGAAAAGAAAGAAGTATGGAAAGAAACCTAAAAGCAAGTTGACTTGCTACAACTGTGGCAAGAAGGGTCACTTTGCTCGGGAATGTACTGAGCCGAAAAAGGAGCAACGAACCATGTAGTTCGTGATCGTGCTAGATACGTGGAGTACCGTTGGGTACCAGCTGGCAATAAGTGGATATATGTGGGAAGCAATGCAAGAATTGAAGTCAAAGGAATTGACACTTGCAAACTCAACCTTCGTGGTGGGTGCACCTTGTTTCTGCATGATGTCTTGTATGCTCCTGAGATTCGACAGAATCTGATTTCTATTAATTGTCTTCTTGAATTAGGTTACTGTATGAACTTTTATAGTTGTTGTGTAGAACTTAAGATTAACTCTGTGTTAATTGGATATGGTTATGTATCAAATGATTTCATGGTTCTTGATGTAGAACCAGATGTTAATTATGGAAATAATAGTTGTTTTTCAAACATTGCTCTTACTAGCGATGCTAATGTTAATGATGAAGTTTGGCATACTAGATTGGGACATATAGGACAAGAAAGAATGAATAGATTAGCAATAGAGGGTCTGCTTGACACTCATGCTAAAGTTGACTTGTCTATATGTGAGCATTGTCTTGCTGGAAAAGCAACTAGGAAACCGTTTGGTAAGGATATTAGGGCTGAATCACAATTGCAATTGATTCATTCGGATATTTATGGTCCGATGAACATGAAGGCTAGACATGGATGTTCTTATTTCATTATATTTATTGATGACTTCGCACGTTTTGGTCATGTGTATTTGATTTCTCATAAATCTGAAGCATTAGATTGCTTTAATCGTTATTTGAATGAAGTTGAGAATTAATTGAAACGTAAGGTTAAAACTTTTCGCACTGATCGTGGAGGTGAATATTTGTCTGATCAGTTCAAGACAATATGCAATGAGAAAGGGACTATTAGACAGTTAACTATCCCTGGACTCCACAGCAAAATGGAGTTGCTGAAAGAAGAAATCGAACTCTTCTTAAAATGGTTAGGTCAATGATGGCTTAAGCTAATTTGCCTATTTCTTATTGAGGAGATGCATTATTGGCAGCAACCTACATATACTTAACCGGGAGCCTTCTAAATATGTTTCATCTAGTTCATATGAACTTTGGACAGGCAGAAAATCAGATTTAAGTAATCTGAGACCATGGGGGCCAGCTGCTTATATTCATGACAAGACTCACAAATATGGAAAATTAGGACTCAGGGGTAGAAAGTGTATCTTTGTAAGATATTCTAATACCTCTAAGGGTTATATTTTTATTGGTGAGCAACATGATGGAACCATCTTTGAAATAGAGTCAAGAGATGCCACTTTTCTCGAAACTGAGTTCCCAATAAGAGGTGAAATTGATAAATCAACTCCTCTATTTGCAATAGAGGAGGAGGATACTGTTCCTCTATCAATGAATCAGGAATCACAGGGGATACTTGAATTTAGTCAACCTAATGGGAGTAAATGACCTATAAATGAGTCAGTTTCTCAACAGTCTAACATGTGAAGAAGTAATCGTCAGATTATTCCTCGGAGAAGGTTTGACATTGAGAATGAGACATTAATAATTCTCCCAGTTGATGATGAAGAACCTCGAATGGTTGAGGAAGCATTGAAATGCTCAGTTAAGGAGAAATGGAAAGTTGCAATGGATGAGAAAATGGAGTCCATGAGAAGAATCAAGTTTGGGATTTAGTCGATCTTCCTCCGGGCCAAAGGGCTATTAGGAATAAGTGGATTCTCAAAATTAAGAGGAAAGCAGATGGGTCGATTAATCGATACATAACTCGTTTGGTTGCAAAAGGATATACCCAAATAGAGGGTATTGATTTTGAAGAGACATTCTCCCCAGTTGTGAAGTTTGTGTCAATACGAGTCATCCTAGCTATAGGAGCATATTTTGACTTAGAATTACATCAAATGGATGCAAAGACAACTTTCCTTAATGGTAATCTTGACGAAGAAATCTATATGGCACAGCCAGAAGGTTATACAGATGAGGGCCAAGAGAATAAAGTATGTAGACTTGAGAAGTCTATGTATGGGCTAAAGTAGGCGTTAAGGCAATGGAACATAAGATTCAATAAAGTCATTTTATCTTATGGTTTCGAAATGATCAATGAGGATCATTGTATTTACCTAAGGAAGGATAAAGGAAAGTTTGTCATTTTATCATTATAGTTGGTGATATGTTATTAGCTGGAAATGACCTAAAGTTTATGATTGAAATCAAGTCTTGGCTTTCATCACAATTTGACATAATAGATATGGGAGAAGCTAAGTACATCTTAGGAGTGAAGATCATTTGTGATGGGTTTGTTCCAAGAAGCTTATAGCACTAAGATGCCACAACACTTCAAAATGTTGGATTGCAACATTGAACAAACACCTACAGCGAAAGGTGTTATTCTGAGTAAAAGTATGTCTCCCAAGACTCCTGAAGAGATAGCCGATATGAAGAAAAAATCATATGCTAGTGTCATTGGTAGTTTGATGTATACGATGTTGTGTATTCATCCCAATATAAGCTATGTTGTCGGCTTAGTTAGTCGTTTCCAGTTAAACCTAGGATCGAGATACTAGAAAGCAGTGAAAAGGATCAAAGCTGAGCCAGAAGGACTCTACAGATGCATAATGGGCAAGGGACCTTGATAACAGAAAATCCACATCTAGCTATGTACAACTGATCAGTCTTCCAGTTTGTTTCCATACAACTGATCAGTTTCCATACCTCTCCCACGAACTAGTTTTTATGCATTATCATTTCCTTGCTGATTAATTTTGAAGAGATATAACTTGGTTTTCATTATTCATTCAGGTCAAATTTTTACTGATGTGGTTGGAAGCCAATACTATGCTACTCCTCAAGTACTTTGCAAGCATTACAGACTAGAAGCTGAAGTTTGAACTGCTGCTGCTATGTTATATATTTTTGTTGAGTGGTGTACCCCCATTTTGGTTTAGATTTCACTTCAAACATTTTTTGTTATTAGTACTTTGTTTTTTGAGCATTTACTTTTGTAGACATTCATTTGAATGTATTTAACTACTAGCTATGAAAATTTTCCTTTAAGATTACACAAGTGTTTAACTTGTTTGTCCTTCAAATAAAATATTGAAAAGAAAAACCAAATAAATATTTTCGGTTGAATTTGCCATTTGCGGTGGTTTCAAAATCGCCAGTAATTATTTACGGTGTTGTTGCAGCAGTTTCAAAACAGCCGGTAATTTGATTTGTGGCGGTTTCAAAACCGTCGGTAAATCATTTACCGACGGCTTTGAACCTTTTTTAGTGGTTTTTTGTGGCGGTTCAAACCGCCACTAAATCAGGTAATTTGGAAACAACCATCAATTTTGCGGCGGTTTTAATATTGCAAAAACTGCCGCAAAAAATTCACTAACCTAAATCGAGTGATAGTTTTATCGGCGGTTAAAACCGTCGCTATGGAACCGCCACAAAATAACCGCCAAGAGAACCGCCGAAAAACGTATTATGGCGGCGGTTATTCCAGCGGTTCAATCAAACCGTCGCTAAATTGTTTAAGGACGCCGTTATCGGCGGCGATTTTATAAACCACCGGTAAAACATTTACCGTCGTTTCCAAACCGCCGTAAATCTCAACAAAAACCGCCGCAAAGTACTTTTTTTTGGTAGTGTGTCTTCTTGCTGAATGGTGGCGTCATCTCATGGAACAGCAAGAAACAAGCTTGTGTAGCACTGTTGAAATAGGCTTGTGTAGCCCTGTCAAACAGGCTTGTGTAGCGCTGTCGACAATGGAAGCTGAGTATGTGGCTTGTACAACGGCTGTACAAGAAGCTGTGTGGTTGAGAAGATTCTTAAAGCATCTGAAGATTGCTGAGGATAGTAGGAGTCCTGTTATAGTGTATTGTGACAATCAAGCTGCTATAGCTTTTTCCAAGGATCCTAAATATCACAGCAAAGGTAAGCACATAGAAATTTTATAAGGGATATTGTTGATAAGAAAAAAATAATTCTTGAGTACATCCCTACACGAGCAATGCTTGCAGATCTTTTTACTAAGCAATTGACTAAAGAATCATTTCATGGACATGTGAAGTTTTTGAAACTACGCAAGATATAACACATTGTAAAGTTATATATATGAATTGTCATGATCTATTCAGTGTAAATGTATTTGTTACATTTGGATAAAAGTATCGATGAGCATGTTAGCAGGTTGATATTGGTTCACTCACATGGACAATCATCTCTATTTGTTGAGTATAAATAGAGGTAAGACCATTATTTATGAGACAACTTATGTAGTTGTGAATAGAGACATACTCATAAGTTGAGGTCGCCTTGATAATTGTGTCAAGATGAGATCATTTGTATAATGATCAGAGTAAATGAACCACCATTTACTAAACCTGTTAAAGGCCAGATTGGAATTCATAAGTTGAATTCGGATTAGACATTAGGTATGTCTAGATCGAAATTTATACGAAGTTAAATATATGAGAAAAACATGAACCCTTTTTAGTAAAGAGAATAACATTGTAGCATGTGATTCATACCACATGTGTTATAGCGACAATAAGGGTAGTAAGAGAATGGATCCCTACTTCTCTACTATGTGAGACCCTTAAGATTATAAGTTAATCTTAATCTTACCCTAAGTGACTATTTAGCTGTCTACTTGAAGTTTTAATCAGTGACTGCTACTTTAGTGTGTATCCTATTGGCTATGGATAATTCAGTCTATGGAGCATAACTAAGAAAATAACTGATTAGAATGAATAGATTCTAGCTAAAAAAAGGAAGATTAAAATTGATTTATATCTGTAATACTTATTCACTAGTCGACCAGTTACATTTTTTGTTAAGTACTTAAAAATGTAATTGTGAATAAATATATTGATTAGAGATGTTGAACATGCTCTTGGCATAGTTGTCAAATGAGGGATTAGAGATATTCATATTGATGTAAATATTTAATCTGGGGTAAAGGCAAGTTATTGATGTCTCTGATTCGTTCTATAGAGCAGTTAAGTGTAGCAACTTTTTTAGCAGTAATTGCTCAGTGTGCTTGCTGTCGCATGAACCATTTTCCCTAGAGTATGAATTGAATGTTCTTATATGGTCTTTGTGACTTTCTTATATGGTCTTTGTGATTAGATGACCTATATGGATTGACTTGGATGAGTGGGAAATGTTGGAGTTATAGGGAGATGAAGAGGCACCCCTTCCTCTTCATCTTCCAACTCAGGAATATGAAGAGACCTTCTACCCCCTATATATATTGCTTCCAAGGCAAAGGGGAAGGAAAGGAGAAGTGAAAGGACAAGCTATGTGTGTGCGTCCAAGCCAATGGAGATCGTGCGAGACAAGCTATGTGCATGATCTGTGTGAGGTCAAAGAGAAAGGGTTCGTCTCGTGTATATAAGGTCATTGTGCAAGGTTCGTCCGAGTGCACATGTCAAAAAAAAGGGTTATTGAGAAGAACATTCAAGATTGGTTCGTCCAATTACAGAAAGGGATTTGGTTTGTGAACTTATGAAGAGCTTTTCGATTCGTTCGTGAACGTTCTTCGGATGGCAAAGTCTTCCGGTTTCTTCTCCAAGTGCAGATCACTGTAAGTGTTTAGATTTATAGGATTTGTTTTTGTAGTTCATGCTTTAGAAATATCAACAATTAGATGGGTGGAGATAATAAATATTTGGTTTAAGATATATTTGAATTTGGGATACTTGATAAGTGAGATATTTGATTAATGATATAAACGTGGGGACCATAAATATTTAGGAAAAATATTTGCTCTCATTGTATCCACAATGAGAGGTATTTTGAGAGAATATTTTTCTAAATATCCTCAAGCCCCAAATATTCGGGGTGGAGAGAGAAATATTAAAAATCATCAAATAAAAAATTTTGCCCAATGATTTCTATTTTTAAAAATAAAAAAAGAGAAAAGATGAAATATTTCATTGTGATAAATTTGAGATATTCGAAGGTAGATATTTGATGGATAAGACCTATAAATATTTGTTTTGTGACATTTTCATTGTGAAATTTGGGATATTTGAGAAGGATGTATATGTGAGGATCACAAATATTTGGGAGAAATATTTGCTTTCAGAGATTTCTAACAACTCTTTCTTCCTCTATAAGAGAGTATTAAATTTTACAATTCCATTTACAAGCAATGGCGTTTAGAATTGATGGTTGCCATTGGAAGGGGTGGAGATGAGGATATTAGAAGTCACTGGGTAAAAAATTTTGCTTGGTGATTTTTATTTAAAAAAAAAAAAGAGAAGAGATAAAATATTCTATTGCCGGAAATTTAAGATATTTAGAAATGAGAATTTTGATGGGTGGGATCCATAAATATTTGGTTTGTGGTATATTTCATTATGGAATTTAGAATATTTAAGAAGTAAGATATTTGATTGATGATGTGAATATGGGGACCACAAATTACATCCAAAATGAGGATATTTAGAGAGAATATTTATCTAAATATCTCCAAATCTTAAATCTCCACCATTGGAAGGGGTGGGGAGAGGGATATTAGAATCACCAGATGAAAGTTTTGTCTGATAATTTTTATTTTAAATAAAAAAAAAAGAGAAGAGATGAAATCTTTCATTATGAGAAATTTGAAATATTTGGGAGTGAGATATTTGATGAGTGAGAGCTACAAATATTTGGGAGTGAGAATGTGGATGTGGGGACCACAAATATTTCTTCCTCATAGAGTTCTAACAACTCTTTCTTCTTTGCAAGTGAGAATATTAAATTTTACAACTCATTTATAAGCAACGACGTTTATAACTGATGATTGTCATTCGAAGGGGTGGAGAGGGAGATATTAAAAATCACTAGGCAAAAAGTTTTGTGAGGTGATTTCTATTTAAAAATGAAAAAATAAAAAAGAGAAAGATAAAATATTTCATTGTGAGAAATTTGAGGTATTTGATAGGTAGGACATATAAATATTTGGTTTGTAGTATATTTCATTATGGAATTTGAGATATTTGAAAAATGAGATATTTGATTATGATGTAGACGTGGAGACTATAAATATTTGGAAGAAATGTTTGCTCTCATTGCATCCACAATGGAAGATATTTGGAAAGGATATATATTTCTCCAAATATCCTCAAATCCCAAATCTTCGCCATTGAAAGTGGTAGAGAGAGGGATATTAGAAATCACCTAGCAAAAATAGAAGAGATGAAATATTTTATTGTGAGAAATTTGAGATATTTAAAAGTGACATATTTTATGAGCCCTACTCATTATATATTTAATGAGTGAGATATTTGATGAGTAGGACTCATAAATTTTTGATTTGTGGTATATTTAATTTTGAAATTTAGGATTTTAAGAAGGATGTGGATGCGTGAACCACAAATATTTAGGAAAAATATTTGCTTTTATAGAGTTCTAACAACTTTTTCTTCTGGTGCAAGAGATATTATTAAATTTTACAACTCCATTTATAAGCAACAACATTTAGGATTGATGACTATCATTGGAAGGGGTGAAAAGGGGGATATTAGAAATCATTGGGCAAAAAGTTTTGCAAGGTGATTTATATTTTTAAAAAATAAAAAAATAAAAACAGAGAGGAGATAAAATATTTCATTGTGAGAAATTTGAGCTATTTAAAAGTGAAATATTAGAAATCACTAGGCAAAAAATTTATACAGTGAGTTCTATTTTTAAAAATAAAAAAGAGAAGAGGTAGAATATTTCATTATGAGAAATTTGAGATATTTAGGTGTGATATATTTGATGTGTGAAGCTCGTAAATATTTAATTTGTGTTATATTTCATTATAAAATTTGGGATATTTGAGAAGGTTGTGGGCATTCATATCATAAATATTTGAGAAAAAATATTTACTCTCATAGATTTTCAACAACTCTTTCTTCTTTTGCAAGAAAGAGTATTAAATTTACAACTCCACGTACAAACAATGATGAGCGTTTAGGATTTATGATTGCCATTGGAAGGGGTGGAGAGGGGATACTAGAAATCACCGGGCAACAACTTTTTTCCTAGTGATTTCTATTTTTTATTTAAAAAATAAATAAAATTTTTTAAAAAATAGAAGAGATAAAATATTTCATTGTGAGATATTTGATGGGTAGAGTAATAAATATTTGATTTGTAGTATATTTAATTATGAAATTTGGAATATTTGAGAAGCGAGATATTTAACTTGTGATGTAGACCAGGGAACACAAATATTTGAGAGAAATATTTATTTTCATTGCATTCAAAATGAGGAATATTGGGAGATAATATTTCTACAAATATCCCCTGATCCCAAATCTCCACTGTTGGAAGGGTGGAGAGAGGGGTGTTAGAATTTCCTGGGCAAAAAATTTTGCTCGTCGTGATTTCTATTTTTAAAATTAAAATAAAAAATAAAAAAGAAGAGATGGAATATTTCATTGTGAGAAAATTGAGATATTTGATGAGTGGGGGCCTATAAATATTTGCTTTGTAGTATATTTTATTATGAAATTTAGGATATTTAAGAAAGAAGTGGACGAACCACAAATATTTAAGAGAAATATTTGCTCTCTTAAAGTTTCAACAACTCTTTCTTTTTCTAAGAGAGAGTATTAAACTTTACAACTCCATTTACAAGTAACAGTGTTTAGGATTGATACGGTCATTGGAAAGGATGGAGACGGGATATTAAAAATCACGCAACAAAATTTTTATCCTATGATTTTTATTTTTTCAAAAAATAAAAACAAAAAGAGAAGAGATAGTATTTTATCGTGAGAAATTTGAGATATTTAGAAGTGAAATATTTGATGGGTGAGACCAATAAATATTTGGTTTGTGGTATGATCCTATCCATGAGCGGTGAAAGATGATGTAGCAAAAGTGTTGACTTGTACTGGATTGGCACCACCATCGTTAAATCCTTAAAAAAAAGAAGTACTCAAGAGAAAGAGTGTTAGCGGCAAGTCTAGGGTAGTCCTTGGCACATGCACTCTGACGCTCAAGCCAGTGGGTGCACGAGAGGTGGAGAAAATGGTGGAGAACTAGATGTAATATAATAGAAATTTCGAAAACGTACATGCGTCGTAAAGGAGAGACCCCTTTATATAGGCGATACCCTTTAGCGACCCTCCACCGTTAGAATGTCACGTCAGCCGTGAGACGACTATCAAATCAGTAGATTTTCTATAAGAAGTTTGATAAAAACATGTAGGGCAATGGTCTACTGAGCAAGTTGCTGATTATGGTGGCAGGATAAGGTTTATCCTGGTCTTATTAGATATTGGCCTAGATTTGCACGTGATTGGGTTGATGGGTTTGTTTGTATGTGCACGTGGAGGCCCAATAAAGAAGCCCAGCCTGTGGGACCCAATTTGTGGGGCCTAATCCAATAGGAACATGGAGGCTCAGCCCAACTGTAGTTAGACCTGGTTAGAGTTAATGATTGGGTATGCTTGTAACCCAATGGATCATGTGTGGTTTGTGTTTGAGCTGGTCAAATGGTCAAGGGACCTAAGTATATTGGTCGATCGGTCGTAGTCATTTTGTTGGCTGGTCGGCCATGCGCTATAAGCGGGTTGACCGATCGGTTGTCACCTTATTAGGGGTAGTTGATTGTATACTCTAAGTAAGTTGGCTGACCGATTATAGGATGTGCAAGACCATCAATAGTTGTCCTTTTCCCTTTAGTTGGCCCTGCGTTGCAGGTACTATGGCCCGTGTTACGGATGCTATACAATTCTAAGTGTAATGCTGAGGTTTTCCAATCGGCTGGTAACCTGATCTGAGTCAACCAATCAGACAATAGCAACATGCTTCCGATTTGACGTCCCTCCTTAAAGAGTAACCGACCTCTGGATAAGTCAGTCCTATCTCTTGATGTTCCTACCATGTAAAATGGATCAAGACATAGGTTTGAACATGAGACATCCACTCGGATAACTTGATCGGCCCGGGTTGTCCGCTCAAATGGCCTAGTCTACACCGATGTCTGTGAATACCTTTTAAATCTTTGTTGTCATGCATTGTTGTGTTGGACCACTTCGACTGTCTGACCTTTGACCCATCCTACATTGACCAGGAACCCTGCAATTCCCCCATATCATGGCATATTAGCATTGTTAAGAGAACCGGACCGGACCAGCCGGTCGGACCGGTTGGACCGGGAACCAGCCGGATTTCCGGTCTGGATTAGTGATGAAAACCGGCCTCTTAAAACCCGGATTTGAACCGGTTTGAACCGCCGAGAACTGGGTGAACCGGTCAATCCGGTTCGTCGGGAACCGGGTGAACCGGTCAATCCGGTTCACCCGATTTGATTTTAAAAAAAAAGAAAAAAACCAGTGTCGCCGCCGACTTTTATAATCAGTAAACCTAATTTAATCATGCGATTTCTCGCGTCGCTCCGCCTTCTCTCCGCATAGCCCAGCGTCGCCAACGTCGCCGCGCCTCCGCTAGCGTCGCCAGTCGCCGCGCCTCCGCAAGCGTCGCCTGCCACCGCCAGTGTCGCCTGCCTACGCCAGCTTCGCTGCATCGCATCGCCTCCGCCAGCGTCGCCAGCTGCCGCGCCTCCTCCAGCGTCGCCAGCGTCGCCAGCCGCCGTGCCTCCGCCAGCGTCGCCAGCCGCCGTGCCTTCGCTAGCGTCGCCAGCCACCGAGTCTCCTCCAGCGTCCTCGCATCGCGTTGGCTCCACCGGCGTTTCGCTTCTAAAGGTAATCTTAAGTTCAGCACGCTAAGTTCTGAAGGTAACCTTAAGCTCGCGTCGACTCTACCGGCTGATCACAGTTGATGCCTTTGATTAATCAATAATCAATTTTACGTATAAAAATTTCTACACTTCTGACTTCTGAGCAAATTGATTAGCTAAGCTTCATTAATCAATTTTCAATAATCAATAATCAATTATTTGGAGAAATGTTAAATTCGGCACTTCTATTCCAAATCAAGGTAAGGCTAAGCTTCATTACTTTTTTACGTATAAAAAAGTAAAAAACTTCAATCATTTTACTATCAGACGAATATAAATTAGTTCCATCAAATTGAGTGCTAAGCTTTTTCACTAATGCAATCCTGACACTAATGCAATCCTGACAGTTCATCAAATTGATTAGCTACTTACAGTTCTGTAACAAATAATATTTTTTTATTTGTTTCATTATGTCAAATGTCAAATGTAAATTCAATTTGTAGATTCAGATATGGATGCTCCAACTTCAAATCAGTCTATAGAAGTAAACAGTATCGTACCTGAAGCTGCAGCTGCCAATCCTAACAGTGAAAACCAATCTTCTTCAAGTGCTTGTCGTGGGAAAACTGATCCAGCATGGAAGTATTTTAATTTGACAATTGAGAAAGGGAGACCATTATATACATGCTTGCTTTGTTTAAAGCAATACAAAGGTGGAGGGATTAATAGGATGAAGCAACATCTTGCAGGAAAAACAGGAAATATAGCTAAATGTATGAAAGCTTCTCATGATGTGAAAGAGGAAATGTTGGCAAGTTTGGAAGAAGTCAAGAAAACTAAGAGTAATGATGATTCTCTTAGCTTTGGTGATGAGACTGAGGAAACATTTGAACAAGAGATTAATCTTAGTCATCCACCATCTAAAGTGCAAGTTGTTGGAGACAAAGGCAAGCAAAAGGCAAAAGTTAGTAGTTACTTTGCAGCAAGATCAACTCAGGGAGGTCAACCAAGTTTGAAAAGTGCATTTCAAAGCAAGGAGGCATTACATGAAGTTGATTTGAGAGTTGCTAGATGGCTTATTCATGCAAGGATTCCTTTTAATGCAATTCAATCACCTTTCTTTAAAGATGCACTAGATGGTATTGCTGGTATTGGACCTGGTTATAAAGGTCCTTCTTATGACAAATTGAGGGTTCATTTATTAGGAGATCTTAAGAAAGAATGTCAACTACTTGTGGATAGTTATCGGAATAAATGGAAAGAAAGTGGTTGCACACTTATAGCTGATGGTTGGACAGATCAAAGACAAAGAACTTTGATCAATTTTTTGGTATATTGCCCAGTTGGTATGTGCTTTGTGAAGTCTGTTGATGCTTCAGATGTGGTAAAATATGCCTCTACATTGTGCAAATTATTTGATGAAGTTATTGAATGGATAGAGCCTAGTAATGTTGTGCATATGGTAACTGACAATGCGGCTAATTATGTAGCGGCTGGAAAACTCATTCATGACAAGTATGAAAGCATTTTTTGGTCTCCTTATGTTGCCCACTGCTTAAATCTCATTTTGAAAGATATAGGTACTATGCCTCATATTACTAGCCTTGCATCTCAAGCTTCAAAGATAACTATCTTTGTTTACAATCATATGGTGTTCTTGTCTTGGTTAAGAAAAAGGTCTGGTTGGAAAGAAATTGTTCGTCCAGGAGCTACTCGTTTTGCAACTGTCTTTCTTACATTGAAAAATATATATGAACACAAGGCAGATTTGCAAGCTTTGGTTGTTGACACACATTTCACTGGGCACAAGTTAGGTAGGAGTGCTAATGGGAAAGCTGTTAGTGCTATTGTGTTAGACAACAAGTTTTGGGATGGTTGCCATACCACATGTAAGCTTATAGGCCTTTTGATTAGATTGTTGAGAATTGTAGATTCTAATGAAAAGTCTTCATTGGGATATGTATATGAAGGTATGCAAAGGCTAAAAATGTTATCAAAGAGATGCTTATGAACAAGACGACATCATATGAACCATACACTCAAACCATTAAGACAAGATGGGATAAGCATTTGAAGCGAAGTCTCCATGCAGCAGCCTACTTTCTAAACCCTGCTTTCTTTTATGATGAGAAGTTCATTGAGAAAAATCAAGTTATGCGAGGTGTACTTGATATGCTTGATGTAAAGAGCCTTTGTAGTGACACAATTAAAGCATTGAAAGAGGTACAAATATATCAAGATCGCACAGGAAGCTTTGCTAGGCCAAAAGTTGTACAAGCAGCCAAGGAACTCCAACCTAGTAAGAAATTTTATCTAGTAGTTTCATTTGTTTGAATGTTTTAAAATAAATACTAAATAGTAAATGTTGATGATTAAACATTTATATATAATTTTTGCAGGTGAATGGTGGAGATATTTTGGTTCTAGTACCCCAATTTTGTAAAAGATAGCAATTCGTCTTCTCAGTTAAACATTTTCTTCCTCAGGGTGTGAGCGAAATTGGAGTATTTTTGAACAAATTCATACTAAAAGAAGAAATAGGTTGGGGCATCAAAGATTGAATGATCTTGTTTATGTGACCTATAACATGAGCCTTAAATCAAGGTATTATGATTTACATTATTAAACTATTTAATATTTGGTAATTTATGTTATTTTTGCAACTTTAGGATAGTAAACTTTAGAAGTTATTTTAATATTTTAAGTTTGCATATTAGGTTACAACAAAAGAAAAGATCTTATGATCCAATTGACTATGAAAGTATTGATCTAGTTGATTTTTGGGTGATGGAAGAAGTAGAAGAGCCAGAACTTCCTAATGATCTTCAAGAGCTAATATATCAAGAAAATGTTATACCTTCATTTCATGCTCGTGAGTTTTGTAGTTTTCTTTGTTATAGAATATATTTTTATTGATGTTTGTATATATTTTTAACATATTCTATATCATTTTCATGTTTTTACTTTTTAGATGATGATGAGAGACATGAGATTGGTCTATTTGATGCTACTATGCCTCATGGATATGGTTCATTTGGTGATGATGGAGATGAAGATGAAGATAGACATGAAGCATTTGATGATGGAGATATTCAACAAATTAATGTTGATTTTGATGATCCTATTTGATTCATAAATTTAAAAGTTTGAACCTTAATGTTTCCCTTATGTTTTTGACTTATTGTTATGTTTTGAAGTCGAACTTTTGAATTTTGATTGATGTCAACTACTTTTGGAAAAGTGAGATTGTATGTGCTTTGCTAGTGTTCTCTATTTAAGTGTGCAAAAACATATAACATGCTTTACTTAGTTGATTTACTCTTAAAGAATGTAGTTGGGTCAATTGTTAATTCCATATATTTATATAAATACATGCTTTATTATATACCGGTTATATCCCGGTTGGACCCCCGGTTAAACCGGTTGAACCTCTGAACCTCTGAACCCTTGCTCCGACCGGTTCGATGTCCGGTCCGGTTCTCAAAACCTTGCATATTAGAGATAAGGACATAAATATTTAGAAGAAATATTTACTCTTATGGTCAATATTCTAAAAAGGAGAATTATTAATTGTCTTTGACATATAAATCAACAGATCACATGAAGGTGACAATCGAATTTTGTAAGAATTTTTTCTTCAAATGGAGCGCGCGATATTGAGCTTTTACACCGCCCTCCGCGAGCGCTTCCCAATTTACCCTGATGACTAATAGGAAACTTCCGTGGGATCGGGTTGGTCGCCCAAGTTCGACGTTACCCAATTTGATTAATCATTTTTTTAACATGATTAACTTTCATTCATTTTAAAATGTCTTGGATATATGTTGAAAGGAGAATTTAATTTTGAGAATGAGATGGATCCTCTCATAAATTCAAAATTATAATACATAATTTGATAATCATCAAACTTTAAATATAAAAATGTCAAACTATTTTCTAGTAGCTTATTGTTAACCCCTAGTTTGATGGTAAGACTGGGCATAAGGATTGGTCTGTTGCTCCTTTGATCTAGCTTATTAGGCATGCACACAAGGCATGCCAAGCAGCAACAGGATTTGTGATAGTGCTCGGGGGATGTCCAAGCACAAGTCGAACAGGGGTTAACTCGGATTGTGGCGAACAGATACAAAGATGGGACGTGCAGAGTCTAAGCATTTTGCCAAGCAAGGCTTGCAGGAAACGTGAGCCATGACATGCGGTAGGTGCATGCAAGACAACACGAGGGATGGAGCAGCAAGGAGGCTGTTTTTGCCTAAGTCCGCGGTGCAAGACTTGGGCCAGGCAATGGGGCGCGGCACCATTTTGTGGAGCCGAGCCTGGGCCAAGCACATGGGTGTAGGCTGACCATTTGCATGGTGTCAAGGTAGCGATGAGGTGGACGAACAATTATGTACATGTGATAAGGTAGTTGAATAAACTACCATGCAACCGCTTGTGTCTACTGTAACCACCAAATCAACTATTGCCTATGCACTATAAATAGGCAGGGTTGAGCATTGACAAGAGGGTGTGTGAGAATCTATGTGCATTCTGTAACGAATCCACTTTGTAATCCTTTGTTATTATAAAGGTTGGGAGTATTTTCTTGTATGTTGGCGTATTCCTTACTTGTGCATTACGTGGTGCCTTTGTGTTGAGCATTCTCTTGCACTTCTATGTGTATTCGTGGGCTGAATCAAGTGGTGGACTTGATGTCGCGTAGGAAATTTCTAAGGCAGAAATTATCCATGTGACACTTACCAATAATGAATTTTAGGTTTAGTGGTTGGTAAATGGCAATGAAGATTGTCCTACCTAAATGCAATACATAGCACTAGAAGAAAAAGCATGGTGGAAAGATCACATTAATGGTTGATTTTGATACAATTGTCAATGTATGCCTAACTACGCCCTATGTCCCGATGGAGGTATTCATCTCCTCCATTAGCCTTGGGATGGTTGATGGGGGTGTTGAAATAAACGAATCCTTTTTACCATCTAACGGAGGTATTCAAGAACAAAAATGAGGTTAATTCAAAAGAACTAACTATGAACAATGTTGAAATAGAGATTTTCAAGTGTTATAGGAGATCAATTGGTCGCATTATGGTCTAATAGCTTACTTTTAGAAAATTATTTATTTATAGAAATAACGAATCACCATTCTATATATAAAAAAAAAAAGATAAACATTTTATAGAAAATGTCCATTATATAATCCATTTTCTTGTTTGAAAAAAATTCAAAACCAAAATAAAACATATGAGCAAAGGGAAAAAATATTGACTTAAAATTATAAGTTCAAGTCAATCCTTGAGTCAAAGTCTTAAATTTTATCTAAAACTCATCGGCAATAAAAAGACGAAGAATGACCGACTACTATTGCAGTCTTGCTACGTTAGGTAGCAAAATATTTTCAACTATTCCTTTTATATATATATTTTTTCTTTTCCCTATTGTTAATTTAACCTACCGAGACTCAATTAGTGGTTGTGAAACGACAAAATTAAAATAGAAGTTGTCCCAACCACTGTAACCACGACCGTTTTCCTAAGAAATAACAAAGAAAACTCATTTTCTGTTTATTTTGATCTGAAAAAACTCATAGCAATTCTCATTCAATTTAACAAGTTGAAGCAGACCATGCGACTGCCCTTAAAAACAGTCCCTAGTACTCATGATGATTCAGACTCTGTATACATCTACACTGTCCAATTCCTAAACACCTTGTCAAACGACTTGAAAATCTCACTACTTCAACATGTTTGGTGCTCAAATGCCTCCAATTGCCTTATGTGATAAAAAATATTCACTATACAAGTAAGCAATGACTAATGCAAATTAAATGTATATATAATTTAACACCAAACGTCGTTTCTAAAGCTACGCCAAGACTTACATACCCAGATGTCAATCATTAGTCCTCATTTTGTCTACTAAATAATCATCATGGGCTAAACTTGATGAGCAAATCACCCAACCATTTGCTGTCTCTTCTCTCTGTCTCATTATGGAGCCATAGGGGGATGCATCATACATTGCACACTTAATTAAAGGTGGATTAGGAATCCATCTTTTTGTTAATTCCACCTAATGAAAAAAAATATCTCAACTTTTGTCCGTTTTGCTTCTTCAATAATTCACCATCTTTAAGTAAATTAAGATTTTCTTGTAGAATATAAGTAAGCACGAAATAGATATAATAATGATCAGTGCTGCTGTCTTAAATTCGTCACTCTTCTTCTTCCTTTCCTCGATCATCCTCTAAAATTTGTTCACAAAATGACGTATTTTTCAGGCATTTCACAGGCCCTCGGTTGCTTGAAGGATTGTACATCCGATTCATGCAGCTACGTCGTGTCCTACGAGGAGACTCTGAGTTCTCTGGCGGGAGAAGTGAGCCAGCTGAAGAGCAAAAGCGAAGACGTCAAGCGAGAGGTGGAAGCAACGATGAGGCAAGGCCTCATGCCCCGTAACGAGGTGCTCGGCTGGCTTGGCGCCGTCGAAGAAGTAGCAGGCGAAGCGGAGCAAATTCGCGCCAAATACGAGCGAATGATCAAGTGTTTTTGCCGCTTTCCGGTCAACATTTGTCCCAGCGTCAAGCTTCGGAGAAGAGCCGAGGCAGCTCTCGCCTCTGCTCGGGAGCTGAAGCAGAGAGACTTGCCGGAGGTGGTCCACCGCCACAATCTGGTCCGCTTCATCAAGATGCATAATCAACAAACGGTGGGGATGGAGAAGGCGTTCGAGGAGCTCCGGCGACACGCGAGAGACGACGGCGTGGCCTGCATCGGGATCCATGGGATGGGCGGCGTCGGCAAGTCGGCACTCTTGAGGGAATTCAACAATTACCTGGAGAACGAAATGGAGTATCTGGATATCATCGTCTTCCTCGAGTCATCGACTGAGCATAAGGTGGAGGAGCTCCACAAGTTTTTGTTCGCCCGACTGAACCTGACATGGCAAAACGGCGCGAGCCAGACGGACAGAGCCGCCAACATATTCCGCGTCTTGAGCCATTTAAAATTTGTGCTGCTGGTCGACAATTTATGGGAGCCTTTGGATTATCAAGCCGTAGGAATTCCAGTTCCGGAGCCGGAATCCAGATGCAAGATCATCGTCGCCACACGGATAGAGGACGTCTGCAGCCACATGAGAATGGAGAGGATGATTAGGATGGAGAGCATAGAAAAGGAAGCCGCCTGGGAGCTCTTCAGATTCAATGCAAGGCTTGAACCCAACGACGTCGCTGATGAACGCATAATGAAAATTGCTAAAGTGATGGCCAAGAAGTGCGGCGGCCTGCCGGCGGCGCTCGTCGTCGTCGCCCAAACGATGGCCAACAAGAAGACCGTCCAAGAGTGGTTGCACGCCGTCAACCTCATGAGGGATGCTCCTTTCCAGCTTCCGGGTATGGAAGAACGCGTTCTGTATCCTCTTAAGCTGAGCTACGATCGCCTTCTAACCGACAGGGATCGGCTATGCGCCGCCTATTTCTCTCTGGTGCCGGAAGGATGTCTCGTCACCAACTATTTCATCAGGAAGCTATGGATCGGGGAAGGGATCATAGACGACTTCAACAATGTCTGGGATGCTGCGAACGAGACACACTATTTGCTCGGAATGTTGAGTTCGTCCTCTTTGATACAGAGAATTGATGGCAGAAGCCGTGCATCAGAAACACCAATTGAAAGTGACAGTTTCAAAATGCACCCGATGACTCGAGCCATGATTCTGTGGGTGGGAAGGGAATGCGGGAAGAAGGGAAGCAAATGGTTGGCGCATTATGGAGACGGACTGACAGAAGCTCCGACAGCTGAGAAATGGATGGTCGCAGAGAGAGTCGCGCTTGGTCAGAACAAGATACAAGCTCTACCGGAGGCGCCTCAAGCTCCGGACTTGATTTACCTTGATCTTGGATACAACGATCTCCTCGTGAAAATTCCAAATGGCTTCTTCTCGCGGATGCCGAAGCTCAAGATCCTAGACCTGCAAGACAATCCCATAGAAGAATTTCCTGTCGGGATTTGCAATCTGGCACTCCTGCAATTTCTCACCCTATCGGGCACTAAAATCACGTCCCTGCCGAGGGAGCTCGGAGCTTTGGTGAACCTGAGGTACTTGGCATGTTCATCGACGACACGCTTGAGAAGGATCCCGGACCAACTCATGTCGAGGCTTCAGGAACTGCGGTGGCTCAAGATGTGCGACGGCTACAACCAGTGGAGGGCGGAACCATCGGAAGAAGAGGAAGCTTACCTCGAAGAGCTGGAAGTCCTGACGAAGTTGAAGGTTCTCGGAATCGCCATTAGCACAGTAACTTCCCTTCGGAGACTATTCGAGTCACAGAGACTAACGACGTCCATGCATTGGCTTCAAGTGGAGGACTGCCGAGGCTTGACGCGGCTCGACATTCCGTCGACAGAATTCCCTCAGGAAAGCATGCCAAACATTATGGAGCTGCGAGTCCAAGCAGTGAATGAACTGGAAGAGTTTGCAATTCAAGGTAGTGCCCTTGCAAATCTAATGGAGCTGCACCTCTCCCATCTTCCAAAGGCTTCCCTTGTCTGCAGGGCCGTTGGGTGCCTTGAAAGTCTTCGAACGCTGAGAATTGAGAACTGTAGGGAGATAGCTCGACTAATAAAATTGGACGTCGGAACAAACGATGGCGAGGAGATCGCCATCTTCCCTGCTCTCAAACGTATAGTGCTCAAGCGGCTGCCAAATTTTGAGAGTTTTAGTGATGAGAGACGAACATTGACATTTTCTTCGTTGGAGAGCATTGAGATTAAAGAATGCCCTAGACTAACCAGGCTTACTCTGTCCTGTGGGAACCTGATGAGCGTCAGAGGCGAAAGAGCATGGTGGGATGAATTGGAATGGGAGGATGATTTGACCAAATTGTCCTTGGAGAACCTCTTCAAACCTCTGTAGGCAGATTTGAAGAGCGTAGGGTTTTCAGTAAGCTTGTAATTGTGTGTTTGAAGCTATTGCTAAGAAGTTGTGGGAGACCATGTTTTAAGAATTCACTATCATCTCGGCACGACCTTGTAATCTTCAATTTCAGATTGTTCTGTTCTGATTTTTTCTTGAATATCTAAAGCTTCGATAGACATTTCTTGTAATGCTACGTTTAAAACTTCCGTTTCTGTCTTTTGGATTTTTTTCCCCCTTTGTCTTTGCTAGTTGATGCAGTGGAGTCTCCAGTCTCTTTAAGATAGAAAGTTCAATTGAGCTGATTAAATTCAAAAGCTGAGGAGGCGAGGGTCAAAGTCCCTTTCAGAAGGAAGCTCAGTCTGAGTTTAATAAGGCGGTAAAAAGGCGATTCGCTTTCTCAATATCTCCGTTAATCTGTGTCAAAATTAATACGAAGGAGATAAATCATGAGAGTTACTAGTCCGAATGCTATGATAAAAATAAAGACGAAATCGCTCGCCCCCAGCGCCCCCGCCGCACCCGTTCCAAAGCCATCACGAGGGAGGTAAATCACGGTCCCCAGAGTAATTAGTGCACAGTTGAGCCGAGAATTGATACACAAACGCCCAGAGTTTAAATCCAGTGCACCTTGCGCGACTTGAACCCAGTACCTCTTAGACAACACCCCCATGCACTAACCACTCCGGATCCCCGACGGGACTACTAGTCCGGATGCTATCACTAGCACGTGAGGAGGACGAACACACTGACTTTGTCAGGTTTTAACCCTCATATCTCAAGGTGACAATACTCACGCACTAATCATCAGTCCATCCTATAGGGACATGTTAACTAAGGCAAGTTAGTTATCGTCACGCCCCTAAGACCCATGCTTACTTGAAAAAGGGACAGCATTTCCCCTGTAAGGTGGACAATTTGAAACATTTATACATATAATCTCACACAATATATGACTCAGCCAACACAACTGACAACAAAAATATAATATAAACTCGACAACCATGCACTATAAAAGATAGTAATAAAAAAAATCACATATCCCAATTAAAACTAAAAAAAATCGAACGACAAACATACCCAGTCTATAAATGCATAAACATAACTCCACTAAAAACCTATACATAAATCTACTAAAATGATAAATACCAGTCCAATAAAGTAAATGCGGAAAATAAAAGTGAATGTGAAAAAACTCTAAAATGCTCGACGTCGTAAAACTGACAATTGGATCATCTCTTGACTCCAAATAATACATCTACTGACTATTTAAAACAAAATTAGATGGTAGGGGTGGTGAGTTTGGGTGGACTCTACGGGTAATCGGATAGATAAATGCATGACATATGAAAAAATACAATAAGTAGGTAGAAGCAACAGTATACAGTCTCTGAAACAGGTTAACATATATGAATATGTGAAACAGAATGAAAGTGCGAATACTAACTCGTATATGTATGTCAATCAAATGCAATAATCATAGTTTAAATAAATATAGCAAACATAAGAAAATATGAGATGCAATAAATGCACATGATGTAATGACACGTGTCACTCCCGATGCTAGTTAAGCCGCCATCACATCACATCTGTGAGACCGAGTGGGTAAGGGTGTGATAACTATACGCACTCCAACAACTACCGCTACTATAAGTGGTTGAGTGTACAGGATGCTGGAGAGTCAACTACTCCAAAACCCAAGAAAAAGAGGGAGCCACCAACAGTTCTGCTATCTCTCGAAAATAACGGAGAGGGTGTTAACTGCTTACTTACAACTTCAACATCCACTATCTATGAGTAATCGAGTGTGACGCAATAGGATGACTGCTCATACTCTAGCAACTACCACTACCCATAAGTGGTTGGGTGAGTAGAGAACTATATGACTAACGATGAGCTTAACCATATCAAAACTGATGTTCGCTAACATGCAACAATGCAGATATGATGCATGTTACTAATATGCACAATTGACTAAGTTACAATTATACAACGGTACAATAAATAAATACCAGAATCACTAAACATGTAACTAATTTACTATGTGAGAATATCTAACGTCAACCAAATTCTAGTTGTGTTTAATGATAATTTCTAAGTACTCGCATACAAGCGGTACTTTATATATTAGGAAATCAACAAGTGAGACAATATGAATATAAATTTGATTAACTCAAAGATCAAGCAAAGAAAGTATCAAAAGACGATATCAAAAATAACAAGGATAAGATAAAAGCAGTCCTACTCTGAAATAAAATAAGTCATGCATTTAAGTTCAATTAACTACAAAATATAAAGAAGAAGTACCCCGCCTTCAATGTAGATCGTTTCAGAATAGATCCCACCTTTGGAACCTCATATCAAAATTCAGGTCCTGTTCCAATATGCATATTTTAGCTAATTATAATATATAACAAGTAGTTAAAACAAATTCCCAAATCAATAAGGATAAATCCCTAAATGCATTGATCATTAATTAAATCTTAATTAATTATTAATTCTAATTATTCTCAATTCCTTGTTTAAATTTAATTTAACCCATCACTAATTCTAATCCAATTTAACCTCCAATTAAAAAACCTTAATAGAATTAGCTTAATCATCAATCAACTAACTAATCCGATAATAATCACCTTCATTATATCCTATTTATCTTAGCTAACCATGAGATGAATTCCATATTCTCAATTCTCATATCTAATAAATGAGATCCCCTAATAAATCGTTGTTTGCTAATGAACCTATCAATACAGAACTTTTATATGAAATCCTATTGTGAATCGCCTAAATCTTGTCCAGTGAGATTCAAGCATGAAACAACGTGAATTTCCATGGTGCATGCAAAACAACATTTTAAGGAGATGACTATCCTGACAAGATTAAGTATTATGCAATGTAAAAAAGGTGAAATCATCATGTTAACAATCCTAGTCTCGGTCCCATAAATGTTCAGAGGGATAAATCACGGTTTTATTGGTGGGATAAGACGTCTGGGGCCGAGAAGATTTAAGCCAGCAGATTAAGTTTTTACCACGTGTGCGACTAACGACTCTCGAATCTGAGACTTCCGATGTAAACAGTCAGACGTCTTACCAACCGAGCCAGCCCGTGGGGGCAAGGTATTATGCAAACTAGTACAATTGGAAGGTGAGTTTGATTGATGGAATCTAGAAGTGATGAATCGGTGTGATGCTGCATGAGCACCATTGAAAATTTTTATGATTTCATCAATAGCCACTGTGAGTTTAAGATATCATCCTAATTAATTAAGATAAACCAACAACAGTAGATCCTTACCTTAATCGGCACCGCACAAGACTGTGCTCTGCTCCGGCGAACTGCCCTTGCTCGTGGTCGGAGAGTGGCTAGAGAGGGGAAAACGCGGTGCCGTAAGTGGCGGCACCGGCGAAATCAAAGAAGGAAATGATCGCGAGATGGGGAGGGATCACGGTGTTGGCGTCGACTTGCGAAGAGGGCTTGTGGTGGTTCCTTCACGTGCGACGAAGGGGGAAAATGTTGGCACCAAGCAATGAGAAGGAGCAGAGCCGGCCCTGGGCCAAGACAACCAGGACACCTGCCCAGGGCCCAAAAGTATTAGGGGCCCAAGAAAAATAGTTTATATATATATATATATATATATATATATATATATATATATATATATATATATATATATATATATAATGTTATATTATATTAAATAGGTTTTATTTTCTCAGTTTCTTTTCTCTGAACGGTCCGAACTCCGAATCCCCCTCGACTCTCATCTGAAAAGTGAAAACCTAGCTCCGCTCGGCGCTCCTCTCGCCTTTGATTCTCGCGTCCTCGACTCCTCGCCGAAGTCCCTCGCGGCCTCGCCGACTGAGCGGCAGACGACAGTCTTCCTGCAAAAAGGGGAAAACTGAAAAGGTTACATCAGATTCATCAACTTTTTGATAGTTTCATCATATTTGATTTTCATCAGATTAGATTTTTGATAGTTTCATCAAAAATGGATTTTTTTTTTATAGTTTCGATTTTTCTATCAGATTCGATTTTTCATTTTTTGATAGTTTCGATTTTTTGATTTTTTGATAGTTTCTATTTTTTTGATTTTGATCAGATTCGATTTTTGATCAGATCAGATTCGATTCGATTTGATTTTTGATAGTTTCATCAGATTTGTTGTTGTTTTTGTAGAATATCAGTTCCCCAGAGCTCAATTTTGACTCTGTTAATATCAGTTTTGATGTTGTCCTTTTACTGTAGAAGATGTTGTACACGATGGTGTTGTAGAAGATGTTGCTTGGCATTTAAGGCATGAGTATTATTTTGGGTCAGTTGGTGATGATCATTATCTGCTCCTTTGGGATCTCTGTACAACAAATAACAAGCCAGTTAAATCAGTGGTCGCTCATCAAGGTGAGGTGAGTTTCTTCTGTCGGAATGCTGGTACTTGGGTATTCAAAAAAATTCCAATTTTTTGTGTATATTTTGGCTGCAAGGTAGTGCACTTTGTTATTTGTTTAGCCTGATATATCCTGCTAGTGTCTATGTAGCATTAAGCTTTCTTTCACTGAAGATCAAAAAAAAAAATCTTTCAAATTATTCTTTTGTGTGTATCTGTGATGAAATATGCACCTTATGAACAACATCTTCAAGTTGTTTTCTGTTTCTTGCGCTGGCAAGAGTTATGAAAATAAGATATTGTTGTATGTTATTATCATTTCAAAATACTCTGTTGAAACATATAAAACTGACTTCTCAATAATGCCCACTTTAGTTTGCACAATTAGCTGGTTGATGAATTGGAAGAGGCTAACAAGAGAAATAAGTCAATCTCTCAATTGTGTTTATAAATCTAAAATAATCTGCTTCTCATGCATGCTTGTTGTTTCAGCACTCATCTTCTAGCTATCTTTTTCCCTTTTTAGTTGTTTTATCACGTATATTATACGTTTTTATTATTTAATTTTCTAGTATAATGTATTGACTATATGCTGAGCATATTGATGGGCTAGATTGGTACATGCCTAAAGAACATAACGAGTCTGTAATATTCAGTTTACTGAGATAAAATATTTCTTTAGTTTTTGTTTTTGTAAGCTATCTTTTCAAATACTGTTTAATGTGATGATGCCTTTTTTTTTTAAACAACTGTTGAATTAAGCATCATATTCCTGAACTCTTGTGAATGAGATTATTTATTATTCCTCTAGAAATGATATTTTGGCCTCGATCCTGTTCCTTGAAGGTAGTATGATTTAGGTTCATCCTTTTAAACTTCTCTTTATTTACTTGAATTTTTAAGACATGAGAGTTGAGAATTGAGCTATTGATTTGTTGCAGGTCAACTGCCTAGCGTTCAATCCCTTCAATGAGTGGGTTGTTGCAACTGGGTCTACTGATAAAACTGTCAAGTTATTTGACCTTCGGAAGCTTGAAAGTGCGCTGCATACATTGGACTGCCACTAGTATTTCTTTACGCCAAACTTTTTTTACTTTGTATTACTTTTGATATGATTGGTTTGATTTTTTGTTTCAACTGCTATACTGACAAGGTTTGTCTTGTGGTGTTGCAATTAGAGAGGAGGTTTTCCAAGTTGGTTGGAGTCCGAAAAATGAGACAATTCTAGCATCCTGCAGTCTTGGACGGAGGCTCATGGTGTGGGACCTCAGCAGGTAATTTTTAAAGCCTTAATGGGATGCTAAAATTTTTTGTATTTTTTTCATATTCTTAAGCATGGTAATCCTTCTATAAACAGAGTCACTAGTAATCCATGTCTTGGGGTTTTTTTTTTGTGAAGATTACACCAGATTCACTTTTGTCAGTTTGTTTTCGTCCTAGTTTATTTGGAAGATAAAATTAGGGCATAATTTATAATTTCGCCCAGGGCCTTTAGATAATAAAGACCGGCTTTGAGAAGGAGGAGAAGAAGAAAAAGAAGAGGGTGCAGCGGTTTTCAAAAGGGTTGGGTGTGTGATGAGGCAAGGGTTGCGACAATTTTTTTTCTTCTTCTCAACTAATTATAATGGCAGACTTGCAACTTAACCCTTCTAACTTATCTATTGCCAACCTAACCCTTGCTTTTTAAGAATTTTTGCATTTAAGCCCTTTTTCCCGTATCTAACAGTTATCATGCTCCCTATCTCAGTGTAAAGCTCAACATCCTTTTTGGCGTGGTCTCAGGTCCATGCACCTCTTTCAGCCTTAAGTTCAATCTCAATGACCCTCTCCTAAGATCAGTCTTAGCAACCGACCCACTTTTTGGCTCGGTCTCGGATCTACGCACCCCTCTTAGTTTCAAGCTCAATTTTAACGATCGATTCACCTCCCGACTGTTAGTGATATGAGAGAAGTGTCCTAAGGCAATCACCTTATGATTGTAATCATTTATTTTAATAAATGAATATTCACTATTTGAGTATACATGTTTGTATATTTGATTGAGATCTTAAACTCATTTACTGAATGTCCGCAATACAATTCACAGCATGAGAGAATTAATTTGTGATAAAGTCATAACTAGTGATTATCTCTACATGTGCAATTGTGAAGTATTGAAATTGTCCCTAGTCGATGAATTGATAAATACGGACACTATCAATTCTGTTGAGACTAGCATGATTAATCTCTAATCAGCTGATTCTCACTGGCTGGTGACATTGGGATGTCCGGAGATAAACATGAATGCTAGTTAAGGGAACTAGTTCATTGGAGTGACTGCTGTAAAACTTCATATGGTAGTCTACATATAGATATGTCAATGAAGTTTTTACTGCAGCTTAAGTGCGATGTTCCTTTGACTTGCGGTGTTCAAGTCATCTTGGTCATGGAGACTTATACTTTGACATCCTAAGCAAGCATCTCCAAGGAGGTGTGGACCAGGATGATTGGGTATAAGCCGAAGTGCCCGAAGATGTTTGAACAACCTACAAAGGATTCACCACTCCTTGCGAGGAGATGTATACCCAAGGTCTATCGTCGGATTGTTACTCGAAGCCTCTAGCCAGAGCATGACATGTTCAGAGTATGAATCTCTTAAATACATGAGAGTAATTAGAATCCGTAGGACGAGAAAACGTTACTTGGGCTAGGTGTGGCGTAGTCAGCCTAGTGGGGACTGACACACATAGACCATGTCCTGAACCAAGTGGGTATAAGATGGTGAAGGGAATGGGGCACGATTCATTATAGCTGCTGAAGGGTTTCAGAATTATTTCTGAGGTCAAACGTTGATCTTTCGATTAATTGGGGATCATGATGTACTACTAGGTGCCACTCATGATCGTTCTATAATTGATTAATTATAGACGGCCAACATAAATCGAAAGCCTATTTAGTCACATGCACTACGAGTAATTCGAGAGATTTAAAACAAGTTGAAAATTGGATTTTTCAATCAAGAGAGATTAGGTTTGATTAAGCCAAACGATAAGTCGAATCTGAATTTTTCAGAGATGCATCGGAAGCGTAAAATGGCTAAGTCTTTTGAAGAATTAATAGATGAATTAAATAAGTTTAATTCATTAGGGTGTGGCTTGGATGAGCCGGCCAAAGAGGGTCTCCACCCTCTTTGCTTGGTCGGCCACAATAAAGGGAGAGAACCAAAGTTTCGGTTCAATTTATAAAATAAACCAAGTGTGGTTTGTTTTATAAAATTATGGATGATATAAATTTTTATATAATAAACCAAGGTTTGGTTTATTTTTCATGGAAATTAAAATGAACCATGGATTGATTTATTTTATTTTATAAAATCAATCAAGGATTGATTTACCATGATAAGAAAATTTATTCCATAAGAAAAAAGGAGACTTGGTCGGTTTTTATCATGAATTAAAATATGATAAAACTTGGCATGATGGAATAAGCCATAGAAAATTTATTCCATAAGAAAAAGGAGACTTGGCGGTTGAGAGGCCACTATATAAAGGACCCAAGGCAAGACTTGGAAATCAATCGAAGTATTCTTGCTCAGGCTCTCTCCCTCTCCTCCCTTCTTCCTCTTGGCCGGCCACAAGCCTCTTCCCCCTTCTTCTTGCCGTGAGCACAAGGAGAAGCCCCGAGGCGACGAAGTTCTTCCGTTGGGACGATCTTCCTCTCCGGCCATCATCACCTTGGGATTAGGCGCAAGTCATCTTCCTCCTTCTCGCCGGAATTGTGATTCCGGCCAACCTTGATGGTGAGTTTTTCCGATATGATTACTTCTCTCTTGGTTTTCTTGTCGCGTTCTCGGATAATTTAGTAGTTCTCGAGAACACGAAACTCGTGGCTTTGCGAAGTCATCCCGAAGATATTTGGCGTGGACGCGAATAGAGGCGGAGCTTCCGAGGGACGCTTACGGTTGGATCTCGTCCCTTCCTTCGAGTTACGCGAGGTATTAAGTAAATAAATTTACGTTTCTGTAAAATTTTAAATATATGATCATGTCTACACAAGATAAAGTTGCATGCTTAGATGTGTGGTTAAATAATTTGAGAAATTATTTATGCTAAATCTTCCGCTGCACGTAATTAATTTTAAAATTACGAACCCGCATCCATGTCAACATGCACCCGGACCCAACACTGACTTAGTCTTGGATCTCCGCACCCCTCTTAGTCTCAATCTCAGTGACCCTCTCCCAAAGTCAATCTCAGTTATTGACCAACTTTCTAGCTCGGTATCAGGTCCTCGCACCCTTCTCAATCTGTCTCCATTTTGGCAATGGACTTATCTTCCTCAGTATCGGTCTTAAAGCTCAACTTCATATGTTCACAAAGTCATTCCATATCAACGGAAATTTTTTGCACCTTCAAGATGAGCCTATGCCCTATGTAGGCTAGTTGACAAGGACTACGAATATTATATGGTATATGACATTTTAAGAATTGGGAAAGCGATTTACGAGGTTATTAGATCGGATCTACTAGATATCCTCCTAATGACATGTGGCGTGGATGAGTGCAGAGGCAAGCAACGACTGTCAAATCTGGTCCCTCCATCGGCTCCTACAATGATGATATTTTGGTTGACGTAGAGATGAACTCAGAGCCGGTCTTTATTATCTAAAGGCCCTGGGCGAAATTATAAATTATGCCCTAATTTTATTTTCCAAATAAACTAGGACGAAAACAAACTGACAAAAGTGAATTTGGTGTAATCTTCACAAAAAAAAAACCCCAAGACATGGATTACTAGTGACTCTGTTTATAGAAGGATTACCATGCTTAAGAATATGAAAAAAATACAAAAAATTTTAGCATCCCATTAAGGCTTTAAAAATTACCTGCTGAGGTCCCACACCATGAGCCTCCGTCCAAGACTGCAGGATGCTAGAATTGTCTCATTTTTCGGACTCCAACCAACTTGGAAAACCTCCTCTCTAATTGCAACACCACAAGACAAACCTTGTCAGTATAGCAGTTGAAACAAAAAATCAAACCAATCATATCAAAAGTAATACAAAGTAAAAAAAGTTTGGCGTAAAGAAATACTTGTGGCAGTCCAATGTATGCAGCGCACTTTCAAGCTTCCGAAGGTCAAATAACTTGACAGTTTTATCAGTAGACCCAGTTGCAACAACCCACTCATTGAAGGGATTGAACGCTAAGCAGTTGACCTGCAACAAATCAATAGCTCAATTCTCAACTCTCATGTCTTAAAAATTCAAGTAAATAAAGAGAAGTTTAAAAGGATGAACCTAAATCATACTACCTTCAAGGAACAGGATCGAGGCCAAAATATCATTTCTAGAGGAATAATAAATAATCTCATTCACAAGAGTTCAGGAATATGATGCTTAATTCAACAGTTGTTTAAAAAAAAATGCATCATCACATTAAACAGTATTTGAAAAGATAGCTTGCAAAAACAAAAACTAAAGAAATATTTTATCTCAGTAAACTGAATATTACAGACTCGTTATGTTCTTTAGGCATGTACCAATCTAGCCCATCAATATGCTCAGCATATAGTCAATACATTATACTAGAAAATTAAATAATAAAAACGTATAATATACGTGGTAAAACAACTAAAAAGGGAAAAAGATAGCTAGAAGATGAGTGCTGAAACAACAAGCATGCATGAGAAGCAGATTATTTTAGATTTATAAACACAATTGAGAGATTGACTTATTTCTCTGGTTAACCTCTTCCAATTCATCAACCAGCTAATTGTGCAAACTAAAGTGGGCATTATTGAGAAGTCAGTTTTATATGTTTCAACAGAGTATTTTGAAATGATAATAACATACAACAATATCTTATTTTCATAACTCTTGCCAGCGTAAGAAACAGCAAACAACTTGAAGATGTTGTTCATAAGGTGCATATTTCATCACAGATACACATAAAAGAATAATTTGAAAGATTTTTTTTTTTGATCTTCAGTGAGAGAAAGCTTAATGCTACATAGACACTAGCAGGATATATCAGGCTAAACAAATAACAAAGTGCACTACCTTGCAGCCAAAATATACACAAAAAATTGGAATTTTTTTGAATACCCAAGTACCAGCATTCCGACAGAAGAAACTCACCTCACCTTGATGAGCGACCACTGATTTAACTGGCTTGTTATTTGTTGTACAGAGATCCCAAAGGAGCAGATAATGATCATCACCAACTGACCCAAAATAATACTCATGCCTTAAATGCCAAGCAACATCTTCTACAACACCATCGTGTACAACATCTTCTACAGTAAAAGGAAAACATCAAAACTGATATTAACAGAGTCAAAACTGAGCTCTGGGGAACTGATATTCTACAAAAACAACAACAAATCTGATGAAACTATCAAAAATCAAATCGAATCGAATCTGATCTGATCAAAAATCGAATATGATCAAAATCAAAAAAATAGAAACTATCAAAAAAATCAAAAAATCGAAACTATCAAAAAATGAAAAATCGAATCTGATAGAAAAATCGAAACTATCAAAAAAATCCATTTTTGATGAAACTATCAAAAATCTAATCTGATGAAAATCAAATATGATGAAACTATCAAAAAGCTGATGAATCTGATGTAACCTTTTCAGTTTTCCCCTTTTTGCAAGAAGACTGTCGTCTGCCGCTCAGTCGGCGAGGCCGCGAGGTACTTCGGCGAGGCCGCGAGAATCAAAGGCGAGAGGAGCGCCGAGCGGAGCTAGGTTTTCACTTTTCAGATGAGAGTCGAGGGGGATTCGGAGTTCGGACCGTTTGAAGAGAAACTGAGAAAATAAAACCTATTTAATATAATATAACATTATATATATATATATATATATATATATAATTATTTTTCTTGGGCCCCTAATACTTTTGGGCCCTGGGCAGGTGCCCTGGTTGCCCTGGCCCAGGGCCGACTCTGGATGAACTCTGAACAACTATATAGGTATTAACAATGGCAATGACAAATGATTTGAGATTCTCCTTAACTTACTAGATTTTACGTTTCTTCTTCATCTTCATTATCCAATTTATCGCCTCTCACGAATCCAAACTTGAGCATCAAAATGACCCAGGAACCCGACCAATCTAATCATCTATTTTAGTGTATCTCAAGTCTCTTCATCTCTTGGATCGACGATTTTTGAAGTGCGTATGTGCCAATAAATTTATTAACGGATAACTTAGACTATCTATTTGGTCTGAATATTAATATTAAGTTCATGGTTATGTTTATTTATTCTTACTTTTACAAAGGGTATAATTATTTTTTTTCTAAGATATCATTTTTCTGCTCTTGAAAAAAAAAGAAAAGTCATTAAAAAAATCAAAAACTTGTGAGCTTTCCTTTAAACTCTTTAGACAGAATTCAGATGAAAAATGGCTCAAAATTAAGAATGCATGATAGTTTAAGAAGATAAACAGAGATATAATAATACATTTAATATGATTTGAAGCTATTAAATCCTTTTCAAAGGATTTAAAATTATATAATAAAAGCATAAACAATTTTAAGAGACGAGTAATATAAGACGTAATAGTATCGTGAATTCTTTTTTATTTTCAGTTTTTCAACTAAAATAATCAAATATTCTGATCATAATATCTTGACAGCTGGAAAAAAGGTTTACTTAGATTTTGAATAATGATTAGTTCCGTCGTTTTTATGGGCTCCAAGCCTCCAACAAAGAGTACATTGTGTGAAATATAACGTTGAGTATTATGAAATTTATTGAATTTGGTAAAATGTCGGAGGTTTAATTTTGGACGTTCCACAAAATCGATTTCATAACTATCTACATATAAAAATAAATAAATAAAAAAAATTAAGTCGTCGTAGAAAATATTTTTCTTAATTTCATCCAATATCGACTTAGTTTGAGTATTCTAAAATTTATTGAAGGTAGAAAAGGTAATGCACTTATCCAATATCGTTGTTAATTCGTCCCAAGATTAATATTAGAGAAAGTAAATTATGTGATTATTAATTTGGATTCCGTGACTAATATATGGGAAGGATATGTATATTAATTTTGTCAGATTTTAATCCCAGACTTTAAGATGACAATGCCACACACACTAGTCATCAGTACATTCCGAGGGAACATTATAAAATACAGAAGACCTTAAGGCGGCAAAAAAGCGATTCACTCACCCAACCTCTGCCAATCTATCTCAGAACCAATACAAAAGAGATAACTTACGGAAACTACTAGCTCGGATATTATAACTAACGTGTGGAAAGGGCATACATAATATCTTTATCAGATTTTGACTCAGATTTCAAAATGATAATATCATACGTGCTAGTCATTAGTCCATCCCAAAAGCCATTATGAAAATTATTGGAGGTGGCAAAAGACGATTCGCTTGCCCTCAATATTATGAAATTTATCAGAGGTGGCAAAACGTAATTCGCTCGCTCCCAGTTCCCCTGTCAATCCGTCTTTGGGCCGACACGGTAAGGTAAATCACAGAGGTTATTAGTCCGGATGCTGTGTTTAACGTGTGAGGAGGGCGGACACACTGACTTTGTCAAATTTTAAGATGACAATACTCACGTTCTAACTATCAATTCCCATAGGACATTATGAAATTTATTAGAGGGGATAAGACAATTCTCGTCCCGCGATTATGAAATTATAGGGAAAAAAATGATTAACGAAGTTTTTTCAATTTCGGGCGACCGATTCGATCTCATAGAAATTTTCCATCGGTCGCTAGAGTAAATCTGGAAGTATTCATCGTGGACGGTCCAGAAGCCCATTATCTAAGAATTTACGTCTTATTTAAAAAAAATTCTGTATAATATATCATAGTTAAAAATTAAACTTAAATATTTAGAATAATAATTACTCGTCCCGAAGCAATTATAA
Organism: Boesenbergia rotunda; assembly: GCA_024364735.1. Taxonomy (NCBI): domain Eukaryota; kingdom Viridiplantae; phylum Streptophyta; class Magnoliopsida; order Zingiberales; family Zingiberaceae; genus Boesenbergia; species Boesenbergia rotunda. Next base: position 146,456 of record JAGFNQ010000127.1, read on the forward strand.
AATTTATTAGAGCAATTTGATAAAGTTTCAAATTCAGTTCCATCAAACTCGACATGGCACGTGGGTGAAACGTGACACTACCCTACACGAGATCCCTCCGTCCCTCATCTCTTCTCCGTTACGCCGACCTCTCTCTCTCTCTCTCTCTCTCTCTCTCTCCCAATATATCTTCTTTCGTTGTGAGTAGCCCCCACGGGCAGCCGAGATGGTTAGAGCACAGGGGCTTGCATCTAACCGCCTGGGTTCGAGCCGCACGGGGCGCGCTGCGATAATATCAAAGGCGTCCTGTGTACAAAGTTCTCGGCCCAACTGTGTCCTAACTGTTTCGGTTACCGTGATTTACCTCCCTCGTCTTGGCTTAGGGGCAGGCTGTCGGGGGCGCTGGGGGCGAGCGTAATCGCCTTTTGCATGCTTCTTTCGTTGTGAGAGGTGACTATTTATCTCGCCTCACCCTGCCCTGGTTGGGTTTTATCGGTGCCGTCTCTCTCCTTTTCCCATCACACTCTTACCGTCTCCTTTTACGAGTCTGTGTATGTCTGCATCATCGCCTCGCCACCGCTCCCTCCAAAACCCTCCTTTTCTTCCTCTTCCTCTCTCCCTCCGTCGCCCAGATCGAAGGTCCGGCTCTTCGATTCGATCATCTTCTTTTTTTGAATCATTTCACGTGCAGGGCTTCGATCTGTATTGCCGTTTCTTATGGAGTTTCGTTTTTGTTTATTTTCTCGGCCGGCAGGTTTCTGAAATAAGGCATATATTTGAATCGCGATGTCGGGGCACCGCTCTGGTCTCCCGCTGCGGTTGCAGCAGATCTTGTCGGGCGGGAGGTCCGTCTCGCCGGTCCTGAAATTGGAGGCCGAGCCCGTGAGTTCTCCCTGAATTAACCCCTCTGTTTACTTTGTTTGTTTCTTGCACGTTAAGATTGTTAGTAGTCAGTTGTCTGTGGTGGAGTGTGACCATTGAATGGTTACACGGGGCCGAGTGATGAACTGGTTCTTAGGTTTTACTTTTTAAATGATCGTGACATGCTAAAATACTTATGCCTTTTTTTGTTGTGTACTTTTGCTCTTTTAAACTTGCTGGCTCTAATTGGTTCGTATGAGTAGAAAATTATGGGTGGTTGTATCAATTTCATTGTCTCTACAGATTAGTGTTTATGTGATGTGAAACCCTTTTAGTCGTCTTTCATCTTGGTTAGTGGAAACATGTTTACATTGTGGTTGTACTTGACCTTTTTTGTGTATGCGTTTTGGCATTAGGCCGAGCAAAATCTAGAACTCTATGTTATTTATCATGCAAGGCATTGTTGAAAGTTTCTCAATTACAAATATTATCTAATTATGTATACCATGGTTTTTGGCAATTTTTACTCGACCAGCTGCATAATGCATGAATGGTCTGCTTTAAAAAATATTTACATTGCTAAAAATGCTTAATATATGTATAAATAAGCACACTATTCAGTACATAACACATAAAAAAATATAATAATATCAACCCTAGTCCTCTTAGTTGATCCTCATACTGTTTTACCACCCCACCACACCTATGGGGGCCAATAAAGTCTGATTCTTGGCAACCTATTTGGTGTCTATAAGGGTTGACACCATAGAAATTTTCATACCTTTATATAAATGTCAAAAAATAGTTGAGTCGATTGAAGTTGAAGGTGTGAGGGGATAGAACGAGACAAAATAAAACTCTAGTTAATGTAATTAAAAGTGATTTAAGAGATCTGAATATAATAGTAATGATATAGCCTTGCATAGATTTTTGATGGAGGAATGAGATTCATTTAGCCTGTGCCGATTTGTTGTGATTAACACAGCTTAATGATGCTGATGATTTGTAAACCTCCGACTGTCAACTATGTATTGCATCATTAATGTTTGATCTCTATACTCTGTTCCGAGATTTCATTTGTTGTTGATGATGTTTTCAGCACACTAATGCATCATTTAAATTTGTAGTATAGAAGATGCTATAATTTGTTGGTTGGGTATTTCAGATTAATCTAGTTCAGAACATTATTGATCACTTCTGTGGTGTATCTATTTCTGACAATCGCAGTGTGTTTCATATGAGAGGGGAAACATGGACAGAGACAATATGGCAGAAGGATTTCCCGATGGCCTCTTTTATGTGTTTTTTGGTGGATTTTTTGGCGGAATTAGAGAGGGAAGAAAATGGCTAGTGAATATTTTTCTTTAGATTTGGCCAAATCTGCTTCTGCTCTGATTGGCTAGAAAATATGCTCTTCAGGTCAGCTGAGTTCAAATTGAGCCCCCAAAATTCATTTGGCCAAAGGAAGTATGTGAACATTGCATGGAGGAATAATTTGCATTATATATTTTCTATAAAAACAATCTCGGTGACAAACTCTACTGTACAAAAATGTATGATTTATATGAGAAAAGGTGCAAACTGATTATAACGATAAGTCGAATAGGCGGACCAGGTAGAGATTTCATTCAATTTGTGTTTTGTTAGACAAATTAACCTTTTCTAGATTTGTTAACCAGTCAGTATGGTTTTTGACCAAAATGTGTAGTGCTATTCACGGTTTAAAATACCGTTTTGTGTTGGGTAAAACGGGCGAAACTTACCGTTCCGCATGCAACCCGACATAGGAACGCGGTCTGCACTTGTAGCGGGGTTGACCCTGGTGACCTTCGCGTGGTTGCGGAAGCGTCGCAACCCTGTAGTGACCCTTGCGGGGTTGCGGGAGCGCTACGATGCCCTAGCGATCCCGCAATCGTGGAAGCTCTGTGATCCTTGCGAGGTCGAGGAAGCGTCGAAACCTCGGCGACTCAATGGTGCCCCAGCAGAGATGCATGGCCTGTGGGCACATGACGACCACAGGCAGGTTGTGCTCGGGTGCGCGGTGACTGCGGAGGGAGGGGATGTCCAAATTATTAACCTAGGAAATCTTAAAAAAACTTACGTTTAATATTTTAATAAACTCCTCGCTATAAATGAGATCATTTAAACCGATATAATCCAACCCTAATAAATTTATCCCATTAATTTAACATATATATTTTATTTTTTAAAAATTTAAATATATATACTAAAATTTACACTTATATTTATTTATCATATAAAAGTGTTAAAATCTCATATATATAGATTTTTAAATTTATTTTTTATTTTTAAAAATATTCAAATTAATTTTTTATTTTTAATTAATATATTTTATATTTAAAAAAATACCGAAACCATATCGGCACGGCTTACAGTACCGTATCATTCTGGGATCGAAATCGTGGCATGGGTCGAGATTTTAAACCATTGTGCTACTTACTAATTATTCTGTACTTCTGATTGGACGTTTCACCAAAGAAATTGAGTATGACATTATGAATGGATTAACGACTTGAGAAATTGTTCCTTCACTTGTTCGTCCATGTTTCTGTTTATTGGCTGAGTACTCCTCCTGCGAATCTTTCTGTATATTATTTGGGAAAAGATACCTTTGTTATTATTATATGTTAGTTATCACAAAGAAAGCTACTTTGTCTATTTTCATGCCATTATCAGAAAAGTAATTGTCACGGTTGATCTTATTCCTTCTGACCCTGAAACTTGTTTCTAATTGAAAGTTGTTTTATACAATTATCTTTTTTAAACTCCAGCTTTAAAAAATAAACAAGGTGATATCCATCCAAGTCATTGTCTTTTCTTCCTTGGATTGCTTCCCATGTCAGTTTCATAAATATTGGACTATGTTTACTCCTGGAATAGATGATAGGTAGATGTTTATATTAGGGGAGTTTAGTTTATAATTTCACATTTAGAAATATTGGAATCATGCATATTATATATATGTGTATTCCATTTGTAGGAATGAACTCCTGGAGAGATATAGTATGAAGTATTAGACTTTGCTTTTGAAACTACACCTAATTGCAAGCTATGCACATGCTTGTGTTCTTATGTTTATGTGTATGTCTTGTGTTTTTATGAGTGTAGAAGAATATCATTTGCCAATCTAATTTTACTCTATTGAATGTCAATGAAGATGCAAGTGCTTCAAGAGCTGATGCACTTAAGTTGCTCAAATAATATTTCTTAGTACTATTTTACATGGAATTCAAGTGAACTCAAGTTCTTTTGATTGATTTTTTAATTTTTTGTTAATTTATTTCTATGTTAAGTTTGTCAGTTGGCTTACAATTCTACTATTTGGTTTTTGCAGCCACCTAAGGTTAAATCTTTCATTGATAGGGTAATTAATAGCCCATTACATGATATAGCCATCCCTCTTTCAGGCTTTCGATGGGAGTACAATAAGGTGCAGTATTTTTTGTAAAGTTAACTTTCAGACAGTTTTGTATCTATCTTAGTCTTTGATTTGATTTCAGGGAAATTTCCATCATTGGAGACCACTTTTTATGCATTTTGATACATACTTCAAGACATATCTTTCTCTCAGAAAAGACCTTCTCTTATCTGACAATATGTTGGAGGAGGATTCATTTCCTAAACATTCAGTTATGCAGATTTTAAGAGTCATGCAAGTTATTTTGGAAAATTGTCACAACAAGAGTTCGTTTGGAGGTCTAGAGGTGAATCTGAAGATCCAAGTTATTTAGCCGTTGAATAACAATCTAATAATTTTCAATTGTCATGGTATTTCATTGATGTTTTCTAATGTGTTAATCATTTTATTGAATCAGCATTTCAAGCTTCTACTTGCATCCACAGATCCGGACGTTCTTATAGCTACCTTAGAGACTCTTTCTGCTTTGGTGAAAATAAATCCATCCAAGATACACTTGGGTGGTAAACTGATTGGCTGTGACTCTATGAATAGCTATCTTTTGTCTCTAGCACAAGGCTGGGGAAGCAAAGAAGAAGGCTTGGGTTTACATTCATGTATAGTGGCAAATGAGAGGAATCAGAATGAGGGATTGTGCTTGTTTCCTTCTGATGTTGGTGACAGATGTGATGGAACCCAACATCGGTTGGGTTCAACTCTTCATTTTGAATATGGCACAGCTTCATTAGCTACTGAGTCTGTCATTGATGGAGTTAAATCATCCAACATTTGTGTCATAGAGATGCCAGATATGCATCAAAGGAAGGATGATGATTTGAGCATTTTGAGACAGTGTGTTGAAGAGTTTAATGTACCTACTGAGCACAGATTCTCATTACTTTCAAGAATTAGGTATGCACATGCATTCCGATCTCCCAAAACCTTTAGGCTGTATTGCAGGATTAGCATTCTTGCATTCATTGTTTTAGTGCAGTCAAATGATGCTCATGATGAACTAACTTCTTTTTTTGCGAATGAATCTGAATATACAAATGAACTCATCAAGCTTGTTCGTGCCGAAGATTCTGTGCCAGGAACCTTGAGGGCATTGGCTATGCTTGCTTTAGGAGCTCAGTTAGCAGCATATGCATCATCTCATGAACGAGCGAGAATATTGAGTGGTTCAAGCATCATTTCTGGAAGTGGGAATCGCCTGATGCTGCTAAATGTGCTTCAGAAAACTATTACATCACTTAGCAACCCCAATGATCCTTCTACCCCTGTCTTTGTTGATGCTCTTCTACAATTCTTCTTACTTCATGTTTTATCTTCTTCAAGTTCTGGTAGTGCTGTAAGGGGCTCAGGAATTGTTCCCCCTCTTCTACCTCTTTTACAAGATTCTGATCTGGCACATATACATATTGTCTCTTCTGCGGTTAAAACCTTGCAAAAGCTAATGGAATATAGTACCCCTGCTGTTTCTCTATTTAAAGATTTAGGCGGGGTTGAACTTTTGGCTCAGAGACTACAGATTGAAGTTTATAGAATCGTTGGCTCTGGCGAAGGTACTAGTGACGTAGTGATCTCCACTGACACATTAAAGTCCGATGAAGATCATATGTACTTGCAGAAACACCTTATCAAGTGCTTGCTCAAGGCATTGAGTTCTGCTACATACTCTCCAGCAAATGCTACAAGGAATCATTCCCACCATAACTGCCTGCTTGCTTCTTTATCCCTAATATTTAACAATGCAAATATGTTTGGCGGGGACATTTATTTTGCAGCAGTAACTGTTATGAATGAAATCATTCACAAGGACCCAACATGCTTCCCTGTTCTGAATGAGTTTGCTGTCCCAGACTCTTTTTTATCATCAGTGACATCTGGGATTCTTCCTTCTTCAAAGGCACTCATTTGTGTTCCTAACGGTCTCGGTGCTATCTGTCTTAATGGCAAAGGATTGGAGGCAGTGAAAGAAACTGCAGCACTGCAGTTCCTTGTTGAGACTTTCACGACAAGGAAATATTTGTTTGCAATGAATGAGGGTGTTGTTCTTCTGGCAAATGCTGTTGAAGAGCTTCTTCGTCATGTTTCTTCACTAAGAGGTATTGGGGTTGAGATGATTATTGAAATTATAAAAAAGCTTTCATCTATAGTGAATGATAAATCCAAGGAAACCACAGTGGATATGGATGAGAACACTGCCATGGAAACTGATTCTGAAGAAAAAGCTAATGAGGGGCACGATTTGGTTAGTGCTATGGATATGGCCGCAGAAGGAACTAGCGATGAGCAATTTGAGCAGTTATGCATCTTTCATGTAATGGTGTTAGTTCATCGGACAATGGAAAATTCTGAAACTTGCAGAATGTTTGTAGAGAAGGGGGTATAGAAGCATTGTTAAAACTTCTTCAACGACCTAGCATCACACAGTCAACTGATGCAATGCCAATTGCTTTGCACATCACAGTGGTCTTCAAGGGTTTTACGCAGCATCATTCTGCACCACTTGCTCGTTCATTTTCTTCCTCTCTTAGGAGCACTTGAAGAAATCTCTGGATGAATTCATTTCATTTTCTGCCCTGTCTTTGCAGGATTCCAAGTCTATGCAAGACAATGGAGCATTCTCGTCTCTTTTTGTTGTTGAATTTCTCCTTTTCCTTACTGCTTCTAAAGATAACCGCTGGATTAGTGCATTGCTCACTGAATTTGGAGATTCTAGCAGGGATGTTCTAGAAGACATTGGGAATATCCATCGTGAAGTTCTGTGGCACATGGCTCTCCTTGAAGATTTAAAGACTGAAAGAGATGATGATTCTTCTAATGAGGTACATGTAGACTCTGGTACAATTGATTCTGAAGAGCAACGTTATAGTACTTTCAGGCAGTATCTTGATCCATTATTACGTCGAAGAGTTCCTGGGTGGAGCATAGAATCTCAAATTTCTGACCTAGTTAACATATATCGGGATCTTGGACGTGCTTCCACTGGTTTACAAAGACATGGTATAGATGGTTATTCAACATTGAGAGCTACATCCAGTTCCCGATCCCAGTCTGCCAATTCTTCAGATAGCAGCACTGCTAGTAAGACAGAAGATGCCAAGCAGAGATCTTATTTTTCTTTATGCCATGACATGATGAAGTCACTTGTTTATCATATCAACCATCTCTTTGTGGAGCTAGGGAAATCAATGCTTCTCACTTTGCGGCGGGAAAACAATCCCACAAATGTTTCCCCTTCCATTGTATCTGTGGGTAACACAGTTTCTTCAATTGTTTTGGGACATTTGAATTTTAGTGGGCATTTGAGCTCTTCTTCAGACAGTGAGATTTCTATACCAACAAAATGTCGATATCTTGGCAAAGTTATTGATTTTCTGAAAGTGATTCTTTCAGATAGGCCGGAATCATCCAATCCCATCATGCTAAAATGCTTTTTTGGAAATGGTGTTATTGAGGCCGTTTTAACCACTTTCAAAGCTACAAGTCAGTTGCTTTTTACAATCAACAGGGTCTCTACAGCTTCCCCAATGGAAATGGACGATAAATGTTTATAAGAAGACAAAAGAGACTCAGATAATTCATGGATATATGGGCCTTTGGCTAGCTATGGTACACTGCTGAACCATTTAGCCACATCTTCTTTCATCCTCTCTTCGTCAACGAAGCAGTTGCTTGAGCAACCAATCACAAATGGAACCATTTTATTTCCTCCAGATGCAGAAGCATTTGTCAGGTTGCTTCAATCCAAGGTCTTAAAAACTATACTTCCCATCTGGAGTCACCATCAGTTTTCTGAATGCAATTTGGAGTTTGTTACTTCAATGATCTCCATTGTGCGACATATTTATATTGGGATTGAAATCAGGAATGCCACTACCAGTGGAGCATCTCATTTAGCTGGTCCACCACCTGATGAATCAGCTATATCATTGATTGTAGAGATGGGTTTTTCTCGTTCTAGAGCAGAAGAAGCACTGAGACAGGTCGGTACAAATAGTGTTGAAATTGCAACTGATTGGCTATTTTCACATCCAGAAGAACCGCAAGAAGATGATGAACTTGCTAGAGCTGTTGCCATGTCCCTAGGGAATTCAGAATCATCGTTGAAGGTAGATGGAATTGCAAATTCTAATACCATTGACGAAGAAGAGGAAGTTGTCCAATTGCCGCCAGTTGATGAAATCCTGTCGGTATCCATTAAACTCCTGCTGGCGAATGAACCTTTAGCTTTTCCTATAAGGGATCTTCTTGTTACAATATGCTCACAAAATGACGGTCAACACCGGCAGAAAGTGCTCTCTCAAATAATTGATCACGTCAACCATTCTTGTGTATCTTCAACTACATTAAGTGAGAATGTGTTATCTGCACTTTTTCATGTCCTTGCTCTACTTCTTCATGATGATGTTATGGCACGAGAAGTTGCCTACCAAGCTGGGCTTGTAAAGATAGCCATGGACCTGCTTTCTCATGGAATCTTGGCTCTCTAGATGGTGTAGAACCTCAAGTTCCAAAGTGGGTAACTGCATGTTTTCTTTCTGTTGATCAGTTATTGCAAG
>JAGFNQ010000127.1:167315-377905 GCA_024364735.1 Boesenbergia rotunda
ATGTACTAGGCCCGATGTATCGTATGCTCTGAGCGTCACGAGCAGATACCAATCTGATCCAGGAATGGATCATTGGGCGGCTGTTAAGACAATCCTTAAGTACTTAAGAAGAACTAAGGATGTATTTCTAATATATGGAGAAGGAGATTTGATAATACGTGGGTATACAGATGCCAGTTTCCAGACAGATAAGGATGACTCCAAATCACAGTCTGGATACGTATTTACTTTGAATGGAGGCGCAGTAAGTTGGAAGAGTTCCAAACAAGACACTGTAGCGGATTCTACCACGGAAGCGGAATATATCGCAGCTTCGGAAGCAGCAAAGGAAGCAGTCTGGATCAAGAAGTTTGTCTCCGAACTCGGTGTGGTTCCAACCATTGATGAAGCAGTGCCGGTATACTGCGACAACAATGGAGCTATTGCACAAGCAAAGGAACCAAGGTCTCATCAGCGATCCAAACACGTGCTTCGACGCTATCATCTGATCAGAGAGATTATAAGTAGGAATGACATACAAATTGAGAGAGTTCCCACTGAAAGGAATATAGCGGATCCTTTAACTAAGGCCTTGCCTCAAAACAAGTTTGAGGGTCATGTTAGAGCCTGTGGTATTGGATACCGTAGCGATTGGCATTAGGCCAAGTGGGAGTTTGTTAGTAATATGAGAGAAGTGTCCTAAGGCAATCGCCTTATGATGTAAACATTTATTTTAATAAATGATAATTCACTATTTGAGTATACATGTTTTGTGTATTTGATTGGGATCTTAAACTCATCTACTGAATGTCCGCAATACAACTCACAGCATAAGAGAATTTGTGATGGGATCACAACTAGTGATTATCTCTAATGTGCAATTGTGAAGTATTGAAATTATCCCTAGTCGATGAATTGATAAAAACGGACACTATCAATTCTGTTGAGACTAGCATGGGTTATTCTCTAATCAGCTGATTCTCACTAGCTGGTGACATTGGGATGTCCGGAGATAAACATGGATGCTAGTTAAGGGAACTAGTTCATTGGAGTGACTAGCTGTAGGACTTCATATGGGAATCTACATGTAGATATGTCAATGAAGATCTTACTGCGGCTTAAGTGTGATGTTCCTTTGACTTGCGGTGTTCAAGTCATCTTGGTCATGGAGACTTATACTTTGACATCTTAAGCAAGCATCTCCAAGGAGGTGTGGACCCAGGATGATCGGGTATAAGCCGAAGTGCCCGAAGATGTTTGAACAGCCTACAAAGGATTCACCACTCCTTGCGAGGAGATGTATACCCAGGCCTATCGTCGGATTGTTACTCAAAGCCTCTGGCCAGAGCATATCATGTTTAGAGTGAGAGTCTCTAAATACATGAGAGTAATTAGAAATCCAAAGGACGAGGAAGACATACTTGGGCTAGGTGTGACGTAGTCAGCCTAGTGGGGACTGACACCATAGACCGTGTCCTGAACCAAGTGGGTATAAGGTGGTGAAGGGAATGAGGCACGATTCATTAGAGCTGCTGAAGGGTTTCAGAATAATTTCTTCTGGGGTCAAACCGTTGATCTTTCGATTAATTGGGGATCATGATGTACTACTAGGTGCCACTCATGATCGTTCTATAATTAATGGGTTAATTATAGACGGCCAACATAAATCGAAAGCCTATTTAGTCACACGCAATACGAGTAATCCGAGGGATTTAAAACGAGTTGAAAATTGGATTTTCCGATCAAGAGAAACAAGTCGAATCTGAGTTAGTCAGAGGCGCAATGGAAGCTAAAAATGGCTAAGTCTTTTGAAGGCTTTTTGGGCGAATTAAATGAGTTTAATTCGCGGCGGTTCGGGTTGGATTTGGCCGACCAAAGAGGGTGTTAATCCCTCTTTGGGTGGCCGGCCAATGAAGGAGAATAAACCAAGTTTATTTTGGTTTAATTAATAAAATAAATCTAGTGTGATTTGTTTTATAAATTATGGATAAATAAATTTGTATAAAGAAATTTATATAAATAAAATTTATAAAAATTTATTCTTTTATGGAAGATTAAAATAATCCATGAATTGGTTTATTTTAATTTTATAAAATCAATTATGAATTGATTTTTTTCCATAATAAGAAAGTTTATAAATTTCTTATAAAATTTATTCCATAATTTAAAGAGAAGAAGAATTAGTTTTATTATAAATTAGTTTATAATAAAACTTGGTTTAAACGGAATAATTAGTTAAGAAAATTTATAGGATAAATTTCTTATAACTAATTCCGTTTAGAGGGAGACTTAGCAAAGAGTTGCTACTATATAAAGGACCCAAAGGCTAGCCCTTTAGACACATCAATTAATCAAGAGATTAATTAGAGCTCTCCCTCTCTCTCTCTTCTCCTCTCCCTCTCCTTCTCTTGCCTAGGGCCGGCGCCCTTCATTGAGTTAGGGCCGGCTCCCCCTTTGGTTGCTAGGGCCGGCGCACCCTATCAACTCCAAGAGAAGTTGGCGTGAGCAACCAAGAAGAAGGAGAACCCGAACACGAAGAAAAAGAAGCGGATAGCGACTCCTCTCTTCTCGGAATTCGATTCCGTTACTTCGTTGGTTAGTTTTCCTAATTTTTCTCTTGTCCTTCTAGTTGTGCCTTCCGAGAATCTAGTAGTTCTCGTCGGCACAAAACTCGTGACTTTGCGAAGTCATCCCGAAGAGAACTCGGCGTGGACGCGAATAGAGGCGAAGCTTCCAAGGGACGCTACGGTTGGATCTCGTCCCTTACTTCGAGTTACGCGAGGTACTTGGTAAATTAGTTTACTTTTCACAAACTTTTATTTCATGATTATGTCGATACACTATAAGGTTGCATGCTAGATACGAAGTTAAAATAATTTAGGAAATTATTTTATGCAAACTCTTCCGCTGCACGTAAAAATTTTAAATTTTACGAACTCGTATCCTTGTCGACATGCACCCGGTCCCAACACCATGCTCCCTGAGATGTCTCCGACCGAGAAGTCAGACTCTCGCTCTTGCGAGTTATAAGTGGGCATGCTCCCACGACCCTCTGATCGGCTCTCAACCGGATGAGTGGCGGCCCACGCTCCCTGAGATATCCCCGACCGAGAAGCTAGACTCTCGCTCTCGCGAGTTTTAAGTGGGCCTGCTCCCACGACCCTCGGATCGGCTCTCAGCCGGACGCGTGACGACCCATGCTCCCTGAGATGCCCCCGACTGAGAAACCAGACTCTCGCTCTCGCGAGTTATAAGTGGGCCTGCTCCAACGACCCTCGGATCGGCTCTCAGCTGGGCGCGTGGCTACCCACGCTCTCTGAGATGTCCCTGATCGAGAAGCCAAACTCTCGCTCTCGCGAGTTATAAGTGGGCCTACTCCCACAACCCTCGGATCGGCTCTCAGCCGGACGCGTAGCGACCCACGCTCCCTGAGATGTCCTCGACCGAGAAGCCAGACTCTCGCCTCTCGCGAGTTATAAGTGGGCATGCTCCCACGACCCTCGGATCGGCTCTCAGCTGGGCGCGTGGCGACCCACGCTCCCTGAGATGTCCTCGACCGAAAAGCCAAACTCTCGCCCCGCGCGAGTTATATTGGGCATGCTCCCACGACCCTCGGATCGGCTCTCAGTCGAACGAGTGGCGACCCACGCTCCCTGAGTATCCACCGACCGAGTGTCCCGACTCTTGCCTTGCCAGCAAGTTATAAGCGAACCAGCTTCCGTGCCCCACTCGGTTCAGTATCTCCGATTGGACGCGTGGCGGCCCACGCTCCTGAGAATCGGCCTGAATCAGTGTCCAGACTCTCGCCTCTGCACGAGTTATAATCGGGACCCGCTCCCAACCACCCCTCGGGTCGGCTCTCAGTCGGACGCGTAGCGACCCACGCTCCCTGAGTACCCGACCGACTAGAATGCCTACTCACTGACGGTCCGCCAAGGGCCGCAAGAAGGGGTCGGGTTGTCCTGGTGCGCCAGACTCGCTTCAGCAGATGATAGTCCAGTCAGTCGGACACGACGCCTCCTTCAACTAGACTCGGGGGGGACGCTCATGATCCCGCCCTTGCCTACGGATAGTACGGCCCGATCAGCCAGCCAGCCTGGCACCATGAAGGTCGAGTAGATGGACTGGCCAAGACCTCACGCGGGGGGTTCCTGAGCCAGGAACCTCCCCGAGGTGCTATCCAGCCAGCGGCGAGCAGGGTCGGTCAGGTCGGCCGCACCCCAAGCTCCTCCCGGCTCGGTCGCTTGGACCCATGCCCCGATCCAGATCGGGGCCGGGCGTGCCAGTCAGACACGTGGCGACCCACGCTCCCTAGCACCACACGAATCGGATATCCAGCAGAGTCAGCCAGACATATCCCAACAAACCCCCGACTCAGGGCGTATCCTACGCCTCAACTCTCCCAGGCGGACGCGTGGTGGCCCATGCTCCCTGGCCATTACCCGACCTGGTCCTTGATACTCGGACCCGTCGGTCGGCGCTTGGGTTAAGAACTATCTATTCCCTACGCCCCCTATGTCATTATATCTAGAGTACGACCTTGATGTCAGGGTACTACACACCTTACCTATTCCTGACACACCTCGCGGTCAGTCCGCCCATCTAGTATCATCGTACTACTCAAGCCCCCCGCGCCCTGCCGCGGTGCTCCCAAGTACTATTATACGAGCTGACAGGTACCACACCCTTGTCTCGTCGACACGGATAAGGGTTGTCAGCTCCCCCGGCTATATAAGCCCTCCACTCCTCACTCCGCAGGTATGCGCAAAAGCTCTCTCTGCTACCGCATTTCCATTTTGCTACACTATACCTCTCCTGCAGATACTGACTTGACCGTCGGAGTGCCTTGACGGGAAAACTCCCCGGCAGGTTTGCTAACGGTCATTGTTTTGCAGGCAGCAGCCAACTCGGGGCCAGATCAACACTACCCCGGCAGCTCGTTTCTCTCGGAGAATCATCCCACCCTTGGGACTGCCACCTCGCTTCGCGATAGAATCAATTATACTTATTATTTATGTGATATTTAATTATATATAAATATAATAAAATAACGAGCCTCTTAACGTACATGTTCGCAAACCTATTAACGAACACATTCATGAGTCTATGAACAAACACGTTCATGAGCTCACAAACCAAATACTACTAAACTCAAGTTCACCTCGATAATATTTTCGAGCTCGATTTTCGAACACGAAATCGAGCTCGAGCTCAACTTGTTAATTTAATGGAATGAATGAACTTTTTTTTCAAATTGATACATGAATAGATCACGAGCGACTTGACTCATTTACACCGCTACTAATGTGTATTTGTTTTTTCCCCCTCATTTTCGTTGGATTTTCAACTATCGGATGGTTATTTAATCTTCATTCATTTAGACTTTATCTACGATCTTGATCTACTTAACACACCATATGAACTAAATACATTCTTAACTTAATATTTTTTTTTTTTTTTTTTTTTTTCACTTCGATGTTTTTTTTCATTCATTTAGACTTTATCTACGATCTTGATCTACTTAACACACCATATGAACTAAATACATATCTTAACTTAAATACTCAGTCAAACATACCTTTCACCAAGTATATAATCAAATATGTCTTTACGGGATAGATTGATGATAAATACATGGGTGTTGTCACCAAGAAGTCTGAGGTCAAATTTTAGCAAAATCAGTATGTCCACCCTTCTCACGTGCTAGCCACAACATCCGGACTAGTAGCCCCGTGATTTATCTTCTCCGTATTAACTCTGAGATGGATTAACGAGGATATTGAAGATGAACGATTCATCTTTTACCATCCAATATATATATATCAAACATCAATATATTTTGGTCTAACCAGTCAAGTTAGAACATGATTACATCAATAATTTACTATTTGAATTCATGTCTTTTCACAGGTTAAATAACCGTCGTCCTGGGATACAATTGCAACCACAACGATGTTCCGGTAATTCAGCATCCGGGATTCGAATCCAAGTTATGACAATATAAAATATTATAGAGTGATTTTTTTTTCATTGGCGAGATAAAAAATTTTAAATGTTAATTGTTGGGCGCTGAGAGATTTATATTTCTGAATTTATCCTACTAACGATGATAGAGTTTTTTTAAAATCAGATTGATAATTTTTAAAATTAATTAATTTGAAAAATTAAATATATATCTCTAAATTAAAAAAAAAAACCTCGTTCTGCCCCTCTAATTCACATAAATTTTAAATTATGATCTCTCTTCATAAATTCTTCTCCTTCTCATCTCTATAAACACTAAAATATCATTGGGATTGAAAAATTGAAATCTTCTTATTTCAGTTGAAGTTCATGTACTTTGGGAGATTAGGTGACTTACGACTCATTTGAAAGGATGTGTTAACCAACGTAAAGGAGGTGTCAACTACTAATTAGCCATTGATAAGATCACAAAGTCAACATGATCAATTAAAGGCTACGTCGGTAAGCAGATTCACGAACTAATACAATAACTAATAGATTTTTTTTAAAAAATAATTTAAATTTACTCTGATTTTTAATTTTTTTATCTGAAAGATAAAAGACGATTTATTCATTTTCACATCTCCATTAATTTAATATGAAAATTATTAATTTAAATATTATAATTAACGTATAAACCCATCTACATTATCAAATTTTGATTTCAAAATCTGACAATATCGCATACCATTATCCAAAAGCAATTTGTCATAACGTCAGATAACACGTTTTATTTATTTATAATTAATAATTAAAATATTTGCCATGTTATTTTATTATTATTATTTAAAGCCGTTTCAAGCTCGGGAAACTTGTGAAACGACAAGGGATCGAGGTTGACTTGGTCAACAACCCCCCTTCCTTATCCTTTCTTCCCTTCCTCCTTTCGGTTCTCATATAACTTCTCTCCCTTCGCCCTTTTACTCACCGAAGCCCACGGAATCATCGATTACTACCCAAGTTGGATCACCGGCGATCATCGTTGACCCCCTTTTCTCTGCCTCCTGACAGCCCCGACTCTTGATTCCCGGAGAGATTTTGGATTTAGTGAGGAAGAAGAGCGATCGGAAGAAGACAAGTATGTCTTCCCTCGTACTGCCCACCGTCGGCTTGAAGGATCAACTGAGAAGCTTGCCGGTCTTCCTCCCCGGCGATGAGCAGCAGACGGACGTGGTATTGATACAGCGGAACGGCTTTCATCACGATCGGCGAGAAGAGGAGGAAGCGTCATCGGAGAGCTCCTCCATCGGCTCCGCATCCTCTTCCTCCCAAGGCGATGAGGAGGGGGAAGAGGCCGAGAGCAAGCCGAAAGATGGGGCTCTCGGATCCTTGGACTCGTTGGAAGAATCGCTTCCCGTCAAGTAAGCGCATCATTTTCACGGATTTATTTCGTTTTTTCCCCCTTTTCGCCAGAAGGATGTATAGAGCTAACTGCCCTAATTTGGTCCAGGCGAGGGCTGTCCAATTTCTTCACGGGGAAGTCCAAGTCGTTCGCAAGCCTCGCCGACGTCGCCACTGCCTGCGCCCGGGACGTCGCCAAGCAGGAGAACCCTTTAAACAAGCGGCGCCGCCTGCTGATGATGAGCAAGATGCGGCGGGCATCCTATGCCTCTCTCCTCTGCCCGTCGCTGCCGTCGCTCCTGTCCCCATCCCACACCGTGGAGGAAGCCGACGACGAGGGGGAGGACGACGATGCCGCCGCCACCATGCCTCCGCTGCCGCACCACGGCAGCTCTTCCCTCGCCCGGAAGCAAACATTTCGATCGCCGAGATCTTTCTCCCTCTCCGATCTCCAAAATCACGCTTAATATTCGCCGCTTTTTTATTCTGACCGATCATCGACATTTCACCCCAAAAAATCTTTGTTGTAAAAGTACATGATCTCAAGTTCAAGATCTCCAAAATTCCCATGAATTTCCCCCTGTCGTCCTTTCAAATCGAGATTTCGACTTGTATTCCAACTTGTTCAACGCCTTCGGTGAAATGAACAAGAACAAGGTTTTTGCCGTATTAATTACGTGGCATAGATAATATTATCAAGTGTCGGAGGATAAGATAAGGTTGTCCCGCGAGGGACCACACGCAATGTGGATGTCGCGGTGTCAGTTCTTATCCAGCCGACCAAACTCCCTTTAATTCATTGTTATCGAATCGCAGTACGGCCCAATCATCGATCCTTATCTCTTTCTCTTCTCTCTCTGACACAGAGAGAGGATTCGATCTCATCCATCCCGATCTTTCCTTCGTTATAATAATAACATTTTCTCGATGGATCGCGCTTTGAGCGTGCCACGTTAGTAACATTCGATTTCTTCCGTCGAACTTGAGAAGGCAGATCTTCTGTTTAAAAAAAAAAAAAAAAAAGGTCTTTTCTAAGATACTATTCAGTCAGAATCATTCAATCATCTTTTGAATCATTATAATTATGATCTTGTCAACTTAATCGTCGAATCCAACGAAATTGTAATTACAGCGATTCTAACTGATTTATCGTTCTTCTAGGATATCATTCGATTCGATACGACGATTAAAATTCATCGATGATGTCCGATTAATAATCACCGTCACCAAGGAAACGAGACAAGCAGAATAAACACTTTTTAGAAACAGAAAATCCCAATCGCGAACTTGAATGGCTTCTTCCTTCAATGCTTCCCATTTGTATGATTAGGCAATCGGTAAATACATATTATAGATTTTTAAATATAATATAAATTGTGGATTTCCATTTAAAAAAAAGAAAAAAATTATATGTTAATTTTAGACGTTTCATACCCGCTCGAATTCGTTAAAATTCTATTCTTATTTATTTTTATAAATTTACATCTATTATATATCTATTATATGATAATTAATTCAGTTATATTAGGATGAGATAGTTCGCTCATCTAATATCTCGTCAATTCATTTTAAAATAAATAAAAATAAAATAAATTATGAAAATTATTAATCGAGATATTATGATTAATATAAATAAGAAGGATAGATATTTTAATTTTATTAGATTTTAATTAATTATCAATTCATCTCGAATATCCAATTACATTATGAGAATTTGTAAAACCTTGACTAATAGGGACATTAGACAATATGATTTTCTCGTGTTTTGTTTGTTTTATTTATTTCGTTGAAAATTATGATACGATAATCAATTCAGCTATGACTCGTAGATATAAAGTTTTAACTAATAGTGAGCCTGGGCAACGTCTTGGACAAGCAAAGCAAAGCAAAGCAAAGCAAAGTCGGTGAGGCGTTGCTTTCGAGTTTGGGCACGAGTTGTTTAGTTTTGGAGCTCTGGCCGCGTACTAGGAATCAACAATCAAGTTCTAAGTTGGCACCGACGGGCAGAAATTGCTGGTGCAAATAAAGGATAAATTTTCATAAATTCTTTACATGTTAAATTAATTTTGCATGCAATCCTCATACAAATTTTTCTTTATATGTAATCCCTAATAAGATTGACAAGACAATTTGATGAGTATTATTTGAAGAAAGTTGAGTATAAAAGTTAGAAAATTGAGTATATAAGGTTGCATCCACCACATCAATAACCCATGTACTTAATTCTCACTCTTTTATACTCAAGTTTCACTCTTTTATACTTAGTTTTCACTGATGTATACTAAATTTTCACTCTTTTATACTCAATCCATCAGGGAGTAAATACAAAGAAAATTTCATATGGGGAGTGCATACAAAGATCAAATGTCCATTGGAGAGTTTTCTGTAATTTACCGGTAAATAAATCAAAATCAGTTGAATAATATAAAAATAATAATATTTATATTTTTCATGTTTGAAATATACATCATATTTAAATTTAATTCAAAATTTAAAAATATAAATAATTTTGATGAACTCGATTTAAAATAAAATTTAAATTTGAGTTGATTTAAATTATTCAGACCTTACTGAATTCGGTGGAATTAAATTATAATTTGGAATGATTTAAATTCAAATTCCACTCGTTTAACTCTAAAAATTATTAAATATATTTATTTGATAATTTTAAATATAAATTAAATATTTTTCGTGATCTATACGTATTAAATATTTTTTTAACTAGTTCGAAAACTCACAAACGATTCATTACAGAAACTAAGTATGTGTGTGCTTCTTCCTCATATAGCAATAAAGGATTGATAATTTTTTGATTGTCTCATCTCTAAATACACTATTATTATTGGATGAAATCTTTCTGATTTATCCTTTTCGAGAAAATATAAGATCGTCTTGGAAGAACCACCAAAATAACAGGTTCATTTTTTTTCACAGAATTTGATAAATTTGTAGAAAATTTTTAATTTTAAAAATAAAATTAATAAAAATGTTAATATATTCACATTTATTTTTATTTTTTTTAAAAAATAAGTTGATAGAAGGTATTTAATTTATACAGATTAATCGTGGGATATCCGATCTGATCCTACGAAAATTTTTCACCGATTATAAGATAAAAGGACATTCTACTCCAGCTGTATCGTTAGGGACAATGAATTCACTGTCGCCCTGACATGTATTCCTCTTTAATTGCTTAAATGGGGTACGAACCCAGGCATCCGCGGTTCGATACCCAGCTATGACGCATTTTATAGGAATTTTTCTTTTAAATGGGGTACTAACGCTAGGACGCTGGGTTTCTAGACTGCCCACCGTGAACGCTTTCCGATTTACCCTGATGACCAATGAAAAACTTTTGTAGAACCGGATCATCCACTCTAGATTTAATATATTTACTGCCTGATTTATCATTTTTCTCATTAATTGCTTAAATTGTTTGTATGACTTTTATCTACTCTTTGCACTCATGCTTGGGCTTCTGCCTAACTTTCAATTTGTTATTTAATATTTCATTCGGCTAAATTTTTATCTTAATATATATACTCGTGAAATAGATTGATCTGGCTGGATTCTTAATTTTAAATTGACTATTTGTCACTTTATAGATACTAATTCTGATCTGATAACCCCGGAAGATTTAAATTCTGCATGTGATAATAAAATATTAGTAGATTGAGATAGGTAGAGTGTAAATTTGAACCTTGCATCTATATAGTTGGTTAGATAATCAATCAAAAACATACACTAAAAAAGATAAATTTTGATAATAACAAATAATAGATGGTTGTAACTAAAACTATATTTTGATGAATAAATTATAAATAATGAAGTATTCTTCCTTACAGAATTTTTTATTTACAATATCATAAAGTATACATGTTATCAATTAATAATGAAAAAATTATTATCAATGTCATATATTTATTAATGGATCAATTATACTTATTATTAATTGGTTTACCCACAAGATTTAAGCCAATGTATCTAGTAATAATAAAAGCTTTTTTAGTGGTAACTTTTTTAAGTTTTAGTAACAAAATTTAGTCATTAGTACAAAGGTTTTTTTTAATGACAAGTGTTTTCAATTTGAAACCATTATATTTCATTCTTATATAGATGATTTAGGAGTCTCTTATGATTATTCTTTGATTAATATAGGAACACTACTAGAAGTATAATTTGTTAGTGGAATCACAAGCTAAGTGGTCG
The DNA here is from genome assembly GCA_024364735.1 of Boesenbergia rotunda. Taxonomy (NCBI): domain Eukaryota; kingdom Viridiplantae; phylum Streptophyta; class Magnoliopsida; order Zingiberales; family Zingiberaceae; genus Boesenbergia; species Boesenbergia rotunda. Next base: position 178,848 of record JAGFNQ010000127.1, read on the forward strand.
AGTCTAATTGAAATATTTTAATATGCGCGCGCCAAGCTAGGGTGTAAGTTAGATTGACTCGTGTTGCTAATATGTACATGAAATTTATAATGACTTGGCAGGACGTGTTAGATATTATTAACTTTATTAGGTGCATTTATTTATAAGTTGTACATGTAAATATAATCTGAACCCTTAAAGTGATCTAACTGTAATATCTCAGGTTGATTTTGATGTGGTCAACTAAATCAAATTAGGTCATATTGGTTTTTAATCCCCATGTATAAGTGTGCAGGAGCTTAGGAGCACAGGAAGTCGAGCGGAAGACGCAACGGTCGAGAAGGATTGCACGAGAAGAGAACTGACGGGCTCAGTGCATTCGAGGGACGCGGAGTTCTGCAGAAGAGTACGCCGGTGGAACAAGAAAGACGTGCACGACGTTTGAGGGATGAGAAGCCTGGAGGAAGCTCGCTCGACGAGAAGACCGGAGGAGGGTTCGAGTGAGCCCAACTTCGGAAGGCCCAGAAATCATCCACGAAGACCTGCTGGAGATTAGTCAGCAAGTTGCTGACCAAAAGTCACTCGGGTGCCCCTATGCATATGGGCGCCCGAGTGAATCGGGCGCCTCTGTGCATACAGACGCCCAAGAGCTAATTTTATCCACCAGCTAACCGTTTGCGAATATTGTGCATCGGATAACCCTCAAGCTATGTGTCAGGCGACCTCAAGCTCTTGGGTGTCCCTATAGTGCCACGTCAACATCCGGATAGAATTGACTGGAACTATAAATAGGTCCTTAGAGCTCAGTTGCAACTCACTCATTCAATCTAATCAAAAGCAAACGAATTCTTTGTAGTTTTCCATTCTTTTTCTGAGATTTCATCTTTTAAGAGGCTTCTCCGCCCAAAGGAGATTATTCAAGAGATTTACGCTATACTTGCTTTGGATTAACAACCATCTTGGTTGCAATCAAGTAACTTCTTGTGTCTCAGCCTTTTACTAATTCAATTCAGTTAATTAGTTTATATTTATTTTAATTTATTGTTGTAACTAATCTGGAATCTTTGTGAGCCGCGCAAAAGATCTATTTTATTTTACAGGAGCAATTCACCCCTTCTTGCCGGTCCATCTCAATCCAACACTAACTTATGTTTACTAGGTTTCGGATTATTGGATGCGAGTTCAATGTATAAAACCCTTTAGGCTAATCTGTTATTATCTATGAGTTGATAACAAATTGAATTTCTATATAAAGGAGAGGTCCCTAAGGGTTTAGTGCATTATCTTGACCTAGTTTCTTGTTTCCCATTGACAAGAAGTTTTACAGGGCCGTCAACCCTAAGCCCCTTGGAAGATCCTCCTTCTTCTTTCCCCTGCATCTTCTTCCACAGGGATTAAGCCGACAACGCTACAATAAGGACGATGACTCTTCAATCAGGTTTGTTATCTTTTAGTTTATATATTTTTTTATTTTTGTTATGTTATGATTTGAAGAAACAATAGATCCATGTTTATATTCTTGTGTTTTCTTTTTCGAAATCTTATTTTATTTCTAGAATTCATGCGGTTAGGAGAAAACACAATTTCTATCGATTTGTATTAGAGCCTTGGCTTTGTTTCATCGTTTTCATGGCGGTAAAGTTTATATTTTTTCGATTTATTATTTATATGCTAGATCAAGTTTTTTCTAGTATAATACAATTTTAATTGTTGAAAATCATATAAGAAAATTTTAGGATAGACTTGTTTTCCAAATTTTTCATAATTTTATGAAGAACATGAAAAATGACGGGAAAACCATCGTGTAACCTAATTTTAAGGTTAAATCGTGATAGTTAAATCAATTGACTTGGTCAGCCAATTGATTATCAAGCCTAAAATAATGAACAGATTTGATTGGAATATTAGTGTATTTCACTACAAAAATTTCAGCATTTAGTGACGACATATTCCGTCGCTAAATGCTAATAGCGACGGAAACAGCGCCGTCGGTTATCTCTCCATCGCAGGTCAATGGTAGCGATGGAAAGTCAAATCCGTCGCTAATAGCGATGGATACGTAAACATCCGTCGCAAATCGCCAGATCCGGGGCTGACGTGTCCAGGGAATAAATTAGCGACGAAAGTCAAATATCCGTCGCTATTAGCGACGGATTAGTCAATTATCCGTCGCTATTCTATCGTAATTGACAACGGAAAGTCAATTATCCGTCGCTATTAGCGACGGATATGGTAAAAATTTGTCGCTAATCCTGGAAAATTTCCAGCAGCCTCATCCAACTTTTTCCCCTTCCTATATATACATTCAATACATAATATCCAAACATAACAAACAAAACAAACACAACAGATATATACATTCATTTCCAACAGCTATTTACATAACAAACATTTCCAAATCCATGCACATATTAAACACATAAGAAACATATTGATATCATATCAAACACATAAGTCCAAGTTCCCACGCACATAAGAAACATATCAACGTCCTACTGAATCAAAAGTCCAAGTTCATACATCATAAGTCGAAGTCTAAAGATATCACATTGATATATATCGTAATAAAAAATTATAGTTGAGTAGAGAAACAATATATACATGAATATCAGAGTGAATACTGTATCAAAAGGAAAAATATTCTTACACAATAGAAGAAACTATATAAATAAAAGTTAAATAGAGTTAATATCTGAGTATAACTCTGATAATATTAAATCTGTAAATGAAAATGAACAAATAAGAAACAATTAAGACACAATATCCAATATACATACCTTTCAACCGAGTCAATATCTGAATTCAACTCTGATAATGTACAATCTGTAAACGAAAATGAACTAATAAGAAACAATTACTGATGAATATAATAACAAACTAGATAGTTACTGATGCATATAATAACAATTACTGAATTCAACTCTAATAATTTGATTTTATAAAATATAGATAAAAAATATAACATACCAAAAAAATATCTCTACTCCTCTGGGGTATCCTCAGGATCCTATATCTCCTGAAACTCAAAACGAGGGGCGGACATCTGTGCCATGGGCGATAGGGTCGCTGCAAAAGCTTGCATGTGACGCACTAACTCCTCAGTGTGTGCCTGGCGGGCCCACAAATCTCTCAACTCTGCATTCCTCGCTGCATCCCTCTCGGTCCACGTTGCGTCCCTCTCGGCCCACATCGTCTCCATTGTTATGAGTCGAGTCCGCAGGGCATCATTTTCCTCCCGCAATTGACGAACCTCACTAGAGGAAGAGGAGGAGGATCCTGGACGTCCCCTAACCCCTCGAACTCTCATCTGATCATATGTGATTTTTGCCTGAGAGCCTAGGCCGTATAGGGCGGTCTTCCTCCTTCCACCGATGACATCATAATAAATTTGATTCACCTTGTCGGTGGAAAGAGGCTATGAATCCTCGCCCCTCTACAGCAGGCTGAGACGCCTCTGCCTCTGCAACTTTAGTGGTCATTGCTTCCTGTGAAATAATAATTAAATTAATCTATATAAAATGTCAAAACAAATAAAATATAATTAATATACTAATATTGATTGCTAAGGAGTGTCGATCGACAAATGACCCATTTTTTTTCTTATGGGTCTTGCTGAATACCTCCCAACTAGTGGGAGGTCTCTATAACTCAGCAGCCTATATACACAAAATATAATGTTTAAACATATCCAAAAAAACATACTAAATGTTTATAATAACCTAAATAAAAACATACCAAATTAGTGGTATGCTGGACAATGGAACGGGATCCAACTGTGTGCTTCATGGATCCAGTGCTGGGGCTAGCAAGCTCGGAGTTGCGATTGACTCGAGTAATCGCAGCATTATCTTTCCAGTGTTGGGCATCCCAGACTACTCGCCATGCTGCCTAAATTGTCTCAGGGACTTCTGAAGGCCTATTTGCCTTCTTTCTCCACTTGTATTTCTTTTAAATTGATCTTCTGCACCCTCCTCCCAAATATATCATTTCTGTACAAAAAAAATATGGTTAGTATCATGTTAGTTGTAACATCAAATCAAATATATATCTAAACTACTTACCAATAATTCACTGTAATAAAAAGTTTTTAATTCTTGTTCGATATGACCCCACGTCGTAGCAGTCGACAATCTTTTTTTTAATTTTTTAAAAATATGTGCTGAGACCTGGTGATCATCTGGGATGAAACTGTAGCAAAAAATGAAATATATTAGCAAAATTTGACCTGAAATATATAAGAATGACATATGTACTTACCAGTTACCCACTACTCTGAGTGGAATCTGATCACTACGGGGTCTCTGACCTGACTACATAACTATAAAAATCCAAACTTATAATATTAGATGAAATACAAACAACTAGTATCAACGAAGATGAAATACAAACAACTAATATCAACAAAGATGAAACACAAACAATTAGATTCAATGAAGATGGAATACAAACAACTAGTAATGTTCAATACAAATAACTAGTAATGTTCAATACAAACAACTGATCTTAATCCGATGGAACTAAATTAACATGCAAGTTTCATCGCTTGACTCCGTTGATACATCAACCTCCTCGCTGCTAGATATTTCACCATCATCAATTTCCTCGTAAGAGACATTATCATCTATAAGTAATTATGATGCTGATTGTATTTCTGAATCCACGGAGTTCATTATGGCTTCTTCATTTTGATAAGCATCAGAGTTGTGAACAGTTATCGTATTTGGCATTTGAACGGTTGACTTAGGCTTCATTTGACAAACAGCTAGCAATTCACTTGGTCGTCTTCTCTTAGTTGGGTACTCAAGATAAAATACATAACTAGCTTGCACCACAAAAATGAAAGGTTCGAACTTGTTGAATCTTTTGGTTGAATTAACCTCAACTAAATTGTATAAACGATGTTTCCTGGTGCTCGTCCTTGGAGTTGGATCATACCAAGAACACCTGAATAATACACATCTTTTGAAAGGTAACGCTGGATATTCAACCTCGATAATATCCTCTAGCTTGCCATAATAGTCAAATTGAGTATCATTGTTGTTTGTTGATCCTTTGACACAAACACCAGAATTATACATTAGCATTCCTGAATCACGTTGGCCCGCATGAAATCTGTATCCATTCACGAAATAATCGGAGAAGACGGTCATAGTACGCAGAGGTCCAAATGCGAGATTTTTAATTCTTTCATCTTCTACATTTAAAATTCTATGATCATTCACCTATAATAGTGGTCGTTGATCAAATTAGATTAATATGTAATCAAGAAGTGTGAACATACAAAGACATTAACTCACTTATATATTTGAAACCAAAATACAAATTCATCTTCTATCTTCTGACCTACCTCATTTGCACTTATAGATGGATTTTGAATGTACAATTGTTGTTCGTACAACCTGGCATATAAGTAGTTTTTGATATCATATCAGAAATTTAATTATATTATGGAATAGTAATTTTAATACAACATGAGCTAATACCTTAGGTATGGTTTGACCTCTTCACAATTTAAGATGATATATGTCTTGGCAGCATGATATTCTTGGTCATTTAACCGCCTAGATATAGTTGCACTCAATGCTCTTCCAAGATACTTGAAAATAAAAAGAATGTCTGGGTCAAATGTTGGAATATCATCTTGATTGCGTGGACACTTTCGATGTCTGTTTTTCATATTTTCAGCAAAGTAATACGAGCAAAATGAATTTGCTTCTTCAACCAGATATGCATTACATATTGATCCCTCAACTCTTGCTTTGTTACGCACATTATTCTTTAATTTTCTAAGAGACCTTTCAAAAGGATACATCCATCTGTATTATACAGGACCACCTATCTGTGCCCCGCTAGGTAAATGAATAGACAAATGTTCCATTGAATAAAAAAAGCTTACATATTATTAATGGAATCTCTGTCTGAAGGCGTAACATATCTGATACCATAATAACTCTGGAAGTCAGATTTTTGAAAAAAAAAGCTTAATTCTGTAAGTGTTTGCCAAACATTATTAGGAAGTAATTCTTGAAAAGCTATTAGAATTAATCTTTGCATTAACACATGACAATCATGACTCTTCATTCCAACCATTTTAAATTTGTTCGTATTCACACAACGAGACATATTAGAGGCATATCCATCTGGAATATTATGTTTTTCGACCAAGAACACATTGCTTGCTTACTTTTTTTGTCCAATGTATAACAAGCCTTGGGATATTTACTAGTTGTTTCATTCTGATGCAACTCAGGCCTGCTAACTAATTGTTTCAATTCTTCGTATGATTTTGTTGTATCTTTTGTTTTCCCATGAACATTCAACACATTATTAATGATGTTATCAAAGAAATTTTTCTCAATATGCATAACATCCAAATTATGCCGAATGAGTAAATATTTCCAACATGGAAGCTCCCAAAAAATACTTCTTTTCCTCCAACTATATTTGTTGACTCTAACAATGTACTTGTTGATATCATCATTTCATTTAATATTTTTTCTCCTGACATCCTAACTGGGGGTAGTTTCCTAACCACTTCATTCCTTTTGAAATATTTCTTATTTCTTCTAAACGAATGATCAAGAGGTAAAAATTTCTGATGATTATCAAACCAAGAAATCTTTCCACTACAAGGCAAAGAAAATGCATCTGACTGACTCATACAATGTGGGCATGCTAACTTTCCAGCCGTGCTCCATCCTGATAACATTGAGTATGCAGAAATATTACTAATAGTCTATAACAATGCTGCATGCATTATAAAGTTTGATTTACTTGCGATGGCATACGTCTCTGAACCTATATTCCGTAAATGATTCTACTCAGCTATCAAAGGTTGCAAAATACATCTATTTGCCCTTTTGGATTATGAGGACCTGGAATTAGCACGGTAAGAAACATGAATTCATTTTTCATGCACATCCATGGTGGTAAGTTGTATGGTGTTAAGATAACTGGTCATGATGAAAATTGTTATCCATAACTTCCAAATGGCTAAAATTCATCTGTAGAAAGTCCAAGTCTTACATTACGTGGTTCCATAGCAAAGGAAGAAAATGTTGAATCTAAATGTTTCCATGCAGGGGAATCACAAGGATGACACATAATGTCTCCATCATGTCCATGGTTTTGATGCCAAATCATATGACTTGATGTTGTTGCTGATGTATACAAACGTTGGAGTCTAGCAGTCAAAGGAAAGTAATACATGACTTTGTAGGGAATATTTTTCTTCTTCTTTTGATTTACCATGTGAGTACCATGCTTGTAACGAGGTTGATTACACATTTTACACTCCATCAACTCACTATCTTTGTTCTAATAGATCATGCAATTATTGACACAACAATGTATCTTCTCAACTAGCAAACCCAAGTCTCTAATTAGGTTTTTAGGATTGTAAAAACTATCAGTCATGTAGTTATCTGTTGGAAGCAACTCTGACATAAGTTGACATATGTCATCATAACATCGTTATGAGAAATGATGTTCCACCTTCATATTCAATAATCTTGCAATAGCAGACAATTGAGAATGACCAGAAGGAATACATTCTCATACTTCTCTTTCACTAGCCTTTAACATGTCATATATTTTCTGAATTTCAGAAGTAGGTACTTAATCTACATTTGATTGATCAAATGCATTCATTGCATCGTAAACCATTTATTACATTGCATCAACATACCTATATGATGTCTCTGCACCAATTGAGTTCGATGATGAAGCAACAGAAGGTCCAACAAATTCAAATATATACGGCTCTCCATGACAATACCAGTTGTAATAATCTGGAACAAACTCATACCTACAGATAGAGTTTTCACTGTATCATCATCACAGAAAGCTGTATTTCTACATTTGCGTTGATTATATGGACACTTTAACTCGGTGTCATTTAAACACCCAGGATGACACTTTGCAAAGTTCACAAATTCTTCCACTCCAGCTTTTAAAATCTTCACGGATAAATCCATTATCTAACATATTATACATCGATGCCTTGTTTGGATACATTGTATCTGAAATATCAACCGCAAATAAAAATCCATTATCAAGCACAAATAACAATCTAAATTATCCAATTTTGTTTTTAATTAATCAAACACAGATTAATATCCTAACTTTCAAAAATGAATTAAGATACTACCAATTTAATCAAATACAATTTAATCTAATTTAGATCCTAAATTACCATCGAATTAATCAAACAAATATTAATCAACCAAAATTATTCTAATTAATCAAACAAGACATATTAGTCTAATAATCAAATAAAATTATTCTAATTAATCAAACCAGACATATTATGATCAATAATCAAATTTCATATTGATCTTATACTAAGAAATTCATCTAATTAATCAAACAAGACAATTTAACCTAATTATTTAAGAAATTAATCAAATAAATAATTAATTAATTAATTGATTGATTAATAAAGGTAACCGGCCGGGTAGCAGCTGTGGCTGGCGGCAGCTGCGCCCGCCGGCACCTGCGGTCGGCGCTTGCTGCGGCCGTCAGCAGTTGGGGCCGCCGGCAGCTGCTGTCGCAGCAGGCTGCGGCAGGCCTGGCGCGGCCGTAACTGCCCGCGCCTAGCCCCGCCTGGCCGCACCTGGCCGGAGCTGCCAGAATGAGAAAGTCACACCGCAGAAGCAGAAAACAAGCCGGAGGAAGAGCGCCGAAAAACCTAATATAGCGTACCTATGATCGGAGGAGGGTTCGCCGGAGGAGAAGTGTCAGGGACGACGAAGAAGCGTTGGAGATGGGAGAGTGGAAGAACTGATCGTGCGACCGGGGGGGGGGGGGGATCGAGTCCGCAATTTTAACCTAATTTTGCGACGGCCGAAGTAACTTGTCCGTCGCTAATAGCGACGGATTTGACCAATTCCGTCGCTATCATTAGGGGTTTGACCTGAATCACAATATTAGCGACGAATACTTTCTATCCGTCGCTATTCAATGAAATTTTTGTAGTGTTTAATCGATGATTAACAACCTTAAATTCAGGACAGGATTGATTATTGATTAATTAGGAATTTTCCTAATCAATTAGAAATTTAATCAATCGATTCTATTGAATTTTAATTGATTATAAAATTTTCAATCGATTAAACTTGAAAATTTTCTGATTAAAATTGAAAATTTTCCGATCAGTTTGAATCCAAACTGTTTCACGTTTTACATTTCATGAATGAAAAAAATTTATTAAATAATTTTTTAATGAAGAATAATTCTGCGTTTTACGTTTCAAGCATGAGAGAAAAAAAATTATTATTAAATAATTTTTTTTATTGAAGAATAATTCAAATTTGATTAAATTATATTAAATAATCATTAAATTATAGAATTTAGTAGAAGCTTTAGCTTCTTAACCTTGGATTCTGTATATCATTATATAATTATATATAGTAGATTTTAAAATTGATTATGATAAATAATTGGGTAAAACTAATTAATTATTATATCGTATCAATCGATTTATAAATATACTTTTAAAGTTATTAAGGTTGATAAAGAAATTATTTATTCGGTTAGAATATCTAGAATTTGATTGGGTCTATCAACACAACATGTCACTAAATTGAACTATTATGTCAACCCAAAGAAAGACACCTTAGGTAGATTTAGTGCATTTTATATTGGTAGACGTATATCTATGCTAAGAGTAATCGGTCCAAAGGAAGGTTACTTTTATGATAGATATATGTTCAAGATACCTTACAACTGTTAAACAAATTTTTTTTTCTGATCATGCACAAAATATGTCGGCCCAAAGGAATACATATTGCGTGACAGATTAAAGTTGTTGTATACTATGAAGTAATATATAACTTATATAAAGTGTCATATTATGCGCATAATTGGTCAACCCAAAAGAACACACATTGTGTGACCAATTAATGTTTGAGTTATATAAGAGAGTACCATTAACAAATTATATTTTAGTCCACAGATTAAACTACAATGTTATATTTGATATCTCATAAGGAGTTCATTCATATGTATTTAAATTTTATTTTATTTGCATAATTTTATTATATATATTTACATGTTTGGCTTTAGTTAAATCGTGAGCTTAAATAAAATTTTCTTTTTAATTTCAGTGCAATATGTAATTGTCAGTATTAATAACATCCCAACATTAACCGATTCGAATTTTACTGAATGGAAAGAATACATGATCATTGTCTTAGGCTGCATGGACTTAGACTATACATTAATGAAGGATCGCCTCACACCATTGACCAGTGCTAGCATTCTAGAGCAGATGCCTGAATTTCAGCTGTGGAAGAAATCAAATTGCATGAGTCTAAGCATAATGAAACTTTTCATACCGGCACAAAAAAGGACTCAATCACAGAGAGAGAAGATTCTAGGAGTTTTCTTAACCAACTGGTAGATCGATTCACTTCAAATGAAAAGGTCGAGACAATCACACTTCTTATGAAGATAGTAACCATGCGGTACAGTGGTAAAGGATGTTAGTGCTAACACTAAAACTCGATAAGGGAGTACATTACGAAGATGTCTAATATAACGACAAGTTTGGAAGCACTAAAATTTGATATGTCCCAAATTATGTTAGTGCATTTCGTCTTGATGTATCTGCCTGCACAGTTCACTCCTTTTATGTTATTGTATAATACTCAAAAGAAAAAGTGGACATTAAATGAACTTATTGCTCAATGAATGCAAGAGGAGGGGAGACTGAAGATTGAGATATCTGAGAGTACTCACTTAGCATCTGACCCTTAAAGTACAAGTAAGAAGCGAAAGAGGATCAATAAAAAAGGAAAAGGAAAGCAAACTGCAGATTCTGGAGGTAATGACCATAAGGAGCATAAGAAGCAGGATAAGGAATCCACTTATTTCTTTTGTAAGAAAAAAGATTATATGAAGAAAGACTGTCTTAAATACGCCAACTGACATGTAATGAAGGGTAAACTTCTCAACTTTGTTAGTTCGGAAATCAATTTAGCTATTGTACCCACTGACACTTGGTAGATAGATACTGGTGCTACTACTCACATTAGTGTCACTATGCAGGGTTGTCTCAGGAGTCGACTTCCGCTTGATGGTGAAAGATACATCTATATGGGGAATAGGAAAAAGGCTACAGTCGAGTCTATTAGTGTTTTTAGGTTTTATTTAGGAACTGATGTCTATTTGGATTTGGAGAATACATTTATTGTACCATCTTTCATACGGAACTTAATTTCAATTTCTTGTTTAGACAAATCAGGTTATTCTTGTTCATTTGATAATAGAATGTTTAGTATTTTCTATAATTTAGTTTTGATTGACAATAGTTTCTTGGTTGATAAGCTTTATAAATTAAATATCTTTACTCCTACAGTTGACAATGTAATAATGTATAGTATAGGTACAAAATATAAATTGACCAACGAGAATTCTTCTATGCTGTGGCATAGGCGTTTAGGACATATATCTAAATGATGCCTAGAAAGATTAATGTCACATGAAATTCTTAATTCTCTTGACATATCAAACTTTGATGTCTACATAGAGTGTGTTAAGGGGAAGATAACTAACAAAAGGAACAAAGGAGCTAGCATTGTAGTGACATTTTGGAGCTAATACATACAAACATTTGTGGATCATTCCCTAAGGCATCTTGGAATTGACACATATATTTTATTAGCTTCATAGACGACTATTCAAGATTTAGCTATGTATACCTTATTCATGAGAAATCACAATCGTTGTGTTAAGGCAATCTATGATCTATGGGACCATGTGTTTTGATGTTTGGGCAAAGAGTTTAAGTTAACTTTATCCTTGTGTTTGATATGTGTATTTGAGTGTGCAGGTTCTGCAGGATACACATAGACTTAGCTTGATGGCTTCGGGTCTGGTGAAGGATGATGCATCTGAGGGATCATAAACAAGGCAGAAACGATAAGACGAGGGAAGCGAACTTCGAGGCATATGCCAAGGATGACATGTGGAGACAAGCCGCGGGCTTGTATGCATTCGAGGGGCGAGAGCCAAAGTCGAAGAAAGCTTGAAGGCAATAGGTCGAGGTTGCGAGAAGAGTCAAGTGAGTCGTGAGGGTTCGAGTGCTGAGTGAACTGTACTCGAGAAGGAAAACCCTAGAATTAGGATTTGGACAGTTGACTGCTGCTCGGAGCAGTCGACTGGTAGAGCTCACAAAAAGATCAGTCGACTGATTTTCTGTGCAGTCGACTGATTTTCTGTGTAGTCGACTGGTGTTAGTTGGAATTTGAACGTTAGGCTGTAACATTCGAATTCGGCTAGAGCAGTCGAGTGATGTTGACACCAATCGACTGGTAACGGTTAGTTCAGCCATGAGCTTTATTTAAGGGAGCTCGGTTTGGCTGGCAATGGTTGACGAAATTGGTTTTGGTTAAAGGCCAATTAGTAGTTTTGGTGCTCAGGAGATTATTGCAAGATTGTGGTGAGATTTCTCCACCCACAAGGGGCGACACGAGCTAGCTGGAAGTTCTCCAGGGACTAATCCACTGACGGATAGGGATAATCCACCTAGTGGATAGTTGTGGAATAGGAGCATCATTTTCAAACCACGTAAATGGGTTTGTGTTCCTTAGTTGTTAGTTTTAGTTTAATTATATTCCGCTTGCGCATTCTAATAATTGTAGGAAGAACGACGAATAAGTGGGTGATCATCTATTCACCCCCTCTAGCCGGGTTGATCAATGTCCCAACAAGTGGTATCAGAGCGAGGTCGCTCATCTACGGACTAATCGCCCAGAGAGTAAGCGCTAGAGGAAAATGACGTTCGAAGAAAGAATGGGGAACGATATCATCGTTCCACCTCCATATGATCGCGAAAGTTTTAATTATTGGATGTTGCGGGTGAAGACATGGTTTGATATGGATTGAGATTTAATGATCGCACTCGAAGAACCATTTGAAGCCTCAAAAGATAAGCATGGGAAGAAGCTCCAACCATGATATTGGATCAGGGAGCAACAAACACAATCAAAGGCAAATAAGAAGGTAATCTCAATATTAATTAGTATTTTGCCTAATGATGTGATAAAAGATGTAGGTGAATATAAGAATGCTCATGAGCTATGGAGGAAGATGTTAGTTCTTCATGAAAACCCTACACAAGCACAAGAAGAAGAAAGCCCAAGGAGATGAGCTTAATGGTTTAAGTGGAGGAGAAGTACCAATCAGATGAGGAGAGAAGCTTAACATTCGAGGAGGACAAAGAAGAAGATGAGCAATCCACCTCCTCAAGTGAAGTGGCAGAAGAAGGTGAAGAAACACAATCCACTTCAAAAAATGAAGAAGAGCAATCCAAGGTTGAAGAGGAAGCTAAGAAAAATGAAGAAGAAATTTTAGAAGTCAACCTTGCATCCACCTCTACCAAAGCAAAATTAAAGGACCACATAATTTACTTTTGATGCAATGAGAAGGGGCACTACAAGGACAAGTTTCCAATGGATAAGAAAAAGGAGGTAAACCCTAAATCCATTTTAATTTTTTTAAATTCTAATATGGGTTGTAGGAACAAGAAGGAGAAGAAGGATAAGAAGCACATTCGGTGCTTTACATGTGGTGAGTGGGGTCACTACCACACCAAGTGCCCAAGGAATGGAGAATTCAAGAAATTGACGCACTTAAAGAAGTGGGAGAAGAAGGAGAAAAAGAGGAGCTCACATCAAGGGGGAGCTACAAGAGTAAGGGAGGTAATCCTTAATTTGAAATGTAATTCAAATTTAAACTTCTCCATGCATGTTAGGAATAATGTTTAAATGATAAACATTATTGCCACCAATAATGTTTATCATTTACCCATGCAAAATTTTGATTTTAAATATCATGATAGGATTAAGGTTAATATTGCATACTAAAACCCTAGGAAATCATTTCATGATAAAACCATTAGACCTAAGGATCAACACATGTTTTGAATAGGTAGGTCTAAGAATGTCCACGGTAGACATGTTGATTCTAGGTTTAAGACCTAGAAAGGAAAAATCAAGTTTTGAGGGCAAAGCTTGAGAAATTAGAAAAATAACCCTAGATAGATTCACTATTGGATCTAAGAGGTTAGGAATGATGTTGGCAAGCCAAAAACTCAACAATGATAGATCGGGGTTGGGATACCGATCTAAGTCCTCAAATGCCAATGAAAAAATATATACTAGAGTAGCATATAACTATGGCAAAGAGGAGAAGTCCAAGAATGATAAGGAAGTGTCATTTAAGAGTAAAAAGACCTTAACTAGGGATAAGGTATCAAAGATTAAAGGGAAGAAGAACTTAACCAAGGACAAGATGTCCAAGGTTAAAATGTTAGGTTTATAAGCCATGAGTCATCGAAGGTATACCGGTGTGACCTTGTGATTATAGATGACTCACCTAGGTAGGTGATTAAAGTTAAGAGCTCAAGGGGGAGCTCTAAGAGTCAAGTTGGGACCCATGATAAATGGATCTCAAATGGTTTCTACTTGGGAGTCTAGATTGACCACGAAGTATGCCAAATGATTTGGAGATGGACTTGATTTTCAATCCTAGGGGGTTGACACATTAGGAGTGTGTTTCATGCATGAAAATATGACATTGGTGTCATATTGTATGAAAATTGATTTTTGATGTGTAGATGTCATATAAACTAAGGCTAGGGATGCATTGTGGTGTGGTATGGGCAGATACATCAAGAGGAGGCCAAAACTAGGACTTTATGTCAAGGTTCAATTGAACCATTTAGATAATTTTGAATTTTGTGTCAATATTGGAATTGGTGATAGATACTTTTTTGAATATATTTTTTCCAAGTAGACACGGGTACCACAAATCTCTCCACAAGATTTAGGTATTTTTGGAGATTTATGAAATTTTTGGTGTATTTTTGACATTGAGTCAGAAATGTAGAAATAAGCTAATATTAGGGTATCAATCGACTGGTGTACAGGTCAGTCAACTGATACTTTTGTAAGGTTGGTTTTCGACAAGGTCAGTCAACTGGTAACTATCTCAATCGACTGATACAGGTTGAAATTATTTTTAGCTAAGTCGAAAAAGTGTCATAATGATATCAAACTTGTGTATAATCTTATGGGAGCTATTACACAATGTTTATGATCATTAGAGGGTAAAGAATCTAACAATTAAGAGATTTTTGGAGTTCTTTTTGATGTATAACAAAGGGGGAGAAGTATTAGGTTTAAGTGGGAAACCAAACACGCTTTTGTAAGAAATCCAAGGTCAAGGGGAAGCTTAGGTGAAGGGGGAGCATTGTTGCTCATTTATTGGCAAAGGGGGGAACCTTGTGATAGGTTCTTAAAATGCATTTGTAAGTCCAATGTAAGGGAGCCTTGGAGAGGTTCTTAAAATGTCCGTTTGGTAAAAATCCTAACTCATGGGGAGTTTAGGTGTGAGAAATGCCTTGTGATAGGATTCATGCATGTTTGCATATGCATTGGCGGTATAAGTCCAAGGTGTAGCCTTGGCAACGTAAATCCAAATATTTTTAGCATTGTTATTTGCTATTTGTTTCCCCTAACTTAAATGTATTGCCAAATATCAAAAATAGGAAGATTGTTGAGGCAATCTATGGTCTGTGGGACCATGTGTTTTGATGTTTGGGCAAATAGTTTAAGTTAGATTTACCCTTGTGTTTGATATGTGTATTTGAGTGTGCAGGTTGTGCATGATACACATAGACTTAGCTTGATGACTTCGGGTCCGGTGAAGGATGGTGCATCTGAGGGATCATGGACAAGGTAAGAACGATGAGCCGAGGGAAGCACACTTCGAGGCATATGCGAATGATGACATGTAGAGACAAGCCACGAGCTTGTATGCGTATGATGGACGAGAGTCAAAGTCGAAGAAGGCTTAAAGGCAACAGGTCGAAGCTGCAAGAAGAGTCATATGAGTCATAAGGGTCCAAGTGCTGAGTGAACTGTACTTGGGAAGGAAAACCTTAGGTTTAGGGTTTGGGCAGTCGACTGCTGTTGGGAGCAGTCGACTGGTAGAGCTCACAAAAAGATCAATCGACTGATCTTCTGTGCAGTCGATTAGTGTCGACAGGAATTCGAATGTTGGGTTGTAACATTCGAATTCGATTGGAGCATTCGACTGGTGTTGGCACTAGTCGACTGGTAACGGCTAGTTCAGTCACGAGCTCTATTTAAGGGAGCTCAGTTTGGTTGACTAGGGTTGACTAAATTAGCTTTGGTTAAAGGAAATTAAATTAGTAGTTTTGGTGCTTAGGAGATTGTTGCAAGGTTATGGTGAGATTTCTCCACCCATAAGGAGCGACACATGCTAGCCGGAAGTTCTCTGGGGACTAATCCACCGATGGATAAGGATCATCCACATTACGGGCAGCCGTGGAGTAGGAGCATTATCTCCGAACCACATAAATTGGTTTGTGTTCTTTAGTTGTTAGTTTTAGTTTAATTATATTTCGCTTGTGCATACTAACAATTGTAGGAAGAACAATGAACAAACGGGTGATCGACTATTCACTCCCCTCTAGTCGAGTCAATCAAGGTCCCAACACTTTGGACATGCTCAAAATTTTCAAAGCCGAAGTTGAACTTCAACTAAGTAAGAAAATTAAAGCCATCCGATCTGACTGTGGAGGAGAATATTACGGTCGATATGAAGGATCAGATGAACAATGTCCATCACCTTTTGCAAATTACCTTGCTGAGTGTGGGATTGTGCCTCAGTATACTATGCCTGGTGCACCCAGTCAGAATGATGTAGCTGAGCGTCGTAATCGAACCCTAAAGACATGACGAGAAGTATGATGATTTTCACTTCTCTATCGGAGTCTTTATAGGACGATTAGGAACTCAAGACTTCAGTTTACCTACTTAATAGAGTACTTAGTAAGATAGTAACTAAAATCCCATTTGAGATGTGGACGGGTAGAAAGCCTAGCATTAGACATTTACACGTCCGGGGTTATCCAGCTGAAGCTAGGCCTTACAAGCCTAATGAAAGGAAACTAGACTCAAGAATTGTTAGCTACAATTTTGTAAGTTTCTCTAAGAAATCAAAGGGGTATAAATTTTATGATCCCTCTAATAGATCCTTCTTCGAAACGGAAAACGCCAAATTCATTGAGGACAGTAGGAGTGATAAAATTAGGAAAGTATCTTTTAAGAAAAGCATTAGTGATCCTCCTATGGTTACTACTAGTGCGATCAATAGTGGTATGGTTACCATACCACACATTATGGATACTGCACATCCAATGAGCGTAGTGAATCAAGATATTCCCATGACATCTCAAATGTAATTGGAAGAGTCTACCACTGAAATTGAAGTCTACCGCGGCGAGGCCATGGCCGCGGAGGGTTCTGCCGATAGGTTTGGGGAATAGAGGGTAGGGAATGTAATCGGATTACATCGTTTTAGTTTTGTAATTGAGATTACAAATCATGAACCACTTTTGTAATCGAGATTCCATTACATTACAATTTTAAAATTATTCCAAACAAAGGAATCCAACTTGTAATGTAATCTTGATTACATTACAGGATAGATTATTCCTCACCAAACGCAGCCTAAAGGACTAAGCGAAAGCATTACGATAAATCGAATCAAACTACAAAATGCATTGCATGATGTAATTATCATAATCTACGATACTTCAATATAGAACCTAATGCAATAATATAAGATGTCCAAACGAATTTTGACTTCTTTCTTATAATACACTTTGGCCCATCTTGGAAGGACTATTCAACATAAATTGATTACCCATAAAATGATTAACAACAACCTATTAATGTTAACCTATCAGGTTATCGGATCTATATATACATATCTAACATATCCAAACCGTTTAACACAAATGTATTGGCTCACTTAATTTGATTTAATCTTAACGATTATTGGTGTGTTGTTAATTCAAGTGGTAGCCCACCAAATGAAGACTAGTTTTCACTAAGGACGTGGTGGGAGGTATAATTTAGACAACATAAAGTTGCAATTGTATACAAATTTAAAGAGCCTAGGGGCTTTAGTTGGTTAGCATATAATAGTATTAGTGCAATGAATATAAGTTGAATCTCGGTAAAAATTGTGTATAACATCCCCCATGTGTTAACCAATTATAACTTTTTGATTGATCTCTCTACAATATTACCAAATTTGACATGTAACATTCATGCCGAACCAAATTTAAAATATAAATATTTAGATTATATCAAATAGAAATTGAAATTATATAAATATTAAAAATTTAATTAATAGTTATTTTAGATTTTTTTATTTTTAAAATTCTTTTATATATATATATACACGAATTTGATCTCCTGCGGACCTCCCGTGCGGATCACAGTCCCTGACCAATCAGGGACTTCCCTGATCGGTCGCCGTGACTGATCAGGGAAGTCCATGATCGGTCAGGGACCGTGATTCACACGGGGTCCGCGTCGCGCGGCCCGCAGGAGATCAGAACACTATATATATATATATATATATAGTTTTGATATTTTGGACAACCTTATGAGGGCGATAGTAGACGACGGCTAATTTGATCAGCACATGTTAGCATTCTCTTTCTTGCATTCTCTTTTCTGCATACAGAGATATTTTCTTTCTTGTATGTAATGATATTTCTGTCTCCTACGTGCAAACCAACTTCATTTAAACCAGTTTTATAATAAGACTAATTTAAGCTGGTTTAAAAAAATTAACTTTATTATGCTGGTTTAAAAAAATGAAGCTGGATTTATTATAAAACTGGATTAAAAAATCAGTTTTATATTATACAGCTGTTTTTTTTTAAAACGAGCTTCTATGAAGTAGGTTTGATAAAATCAGCTTCATTACGAAGCTTCTTTCATTGGTTTTTTTATAAAATTGATTTTAATGAATTTGGTTTGCACATAGGAGAGAAAAATATCATTGTATATAGGCAAAAAATGTGTACTATATGCAGGAAAGAGAATATATAATGCAAGAAAGAGAATGCTAACTGCGCTGTCCAGATCAGTCGTTGCCCACCTGATCATGGGCCAAACACAAGCCGAGTGGACCATACAGATCAAGACCCTAGCAGTGCCCAGCCTGCCGAAGGGCCTTATTCGTACAGGTCCAGGCCCAATTCAGTAGACCCGTTTTTTGCTGGCCGGCGCCTGGCTAGTTGTGCCCCCTCCCTTCGCTTCCACCTCCTCCGTCCCAGATCGCAATCGAGCCGCGCAGCATCCTCTTCATTTGTGACAATAACAGTTTGTAGTTAACTCTCCCTCATTTCTCATGATCTTTTCGTTCTGACGCCTTCTCCAATCCTGTTCCATCCATCCGTGGTAACTGGTAAGCAACTACGCGGCTCTTCTGTTCATTTTCATCGCATCATTTCATGTTGTGTTCTTGAGTATAAGTCTTTGGGTAAAACAGTTGCTATTATAGATCAACAACCATGATTGCATGATATCTTGATCTTTGGCGGTAACTGATTATGCCTACGTGCTAACATAAGTACAGATTGATTGTTAATGACTTATGTTATATGTAATGGTTTTCTATCGCCCTTTAGGGCTATTTTTTTTCCCCTCTTGTATTTAATCAGGGTAGTTGAATTTACAGCTTATCTGCATAATACTTACCACTTCAATCATTTATATTCCCACATGATGAATGCATGCGTAAAAGGTTTATATATCCTTATTGAATAAGAAAACCATATTCTAAACTTTTACATGAAATGATTAGAAATTTGAAGCTGATTAGATGATACAAAACATTGATTGTTGGTTTTAACTGTGAGCTATGCAATTGTTGAGTGAAGGTAGTCTGGGTTAGGCATCTTTATGTATTTCCTGTCGCTTCTCTTAAATTTTGGTTGAATTTGAAAGGTTGATTATTAGTAACAACACAGACATTTTTGACAGTCTCAGATCTACTTCTGTTGCAATTAACTGCTGTTCGTTCCATAATGTTCAAATTCTATCCTACTAGCATAGGTAGATTTGTTTCACCGGCTAGATGCAGCAATTTTTTAATCATTTTGTAAATTGTCCTTTCTTTATTAAAGAGTAAAAAATCTGGGGGAATTTTTTCCTACATTGCAATGTCAATTTGCCGACATTGTAATGGGAAACCATTGAGTATGTGTGACTTCAAAGATTTCAAAAAGCATAGCACATGTAGGTAGTATATGGTTTACTTGCTGCATCTGCTGATTGCAGGCGCATTTTTCGGTTCTTAGTTGGAAAGTACTAGAAGTTTTATTGATAAAAATTAAAAATGCTTAAACATGGTTACCACATTGAAACCGTAGCTTATAAGTGTTTTGCAATAAAACATACTAATATTTTGATGTGAATGAAGGGCATCATAAAAATGATTCTTATTAACATCATAAAAACCCTATAACTAAGGTTTCTATTTGGTATGGTTCATCCCAAACTAGTTTGAATGAACTAGATTTTGGTATGTGCCATGTGGGCTATATATGTAGCATCAGAGATGTCTTGCATATTGAAGCCTTACTATATATGCCTAGATGTTCACATATGCTCCCACTAAGGCCTCTTTTTAAAACATTAGCTACTCTAATATCTCCTGCATCATGTATATGTTTAAGAAAGGTTTACATTCGCTCCCACGGGTGTGTTGCAGTGGTAAAACACTCAGAGGAACAATAAGACGACCAAAGTTCAAATCCTAAATGAGACGAATATCCTAGAGGTTAACTTCTGAATGTGTATAAGTTGTTCTCCAGATTTAGCTAGTAGGCCAACCAGGAGGAAGACTGTCTACCTCTAGGATTAGTCCGGCGAAATCCGGACATTTGGGTATCAAAAAAAAAAAAAAAAGAAGAAGGAAAGGTTTGCATTCTTTCGCCTACCTAATATTGTATCTAACTTCAGTTTAATGCTGAAAATTGTCAGGAGTTTTAAATTATAAAAATAGATAACAATTGCTTAAAGTATCATCCGTACTAGTCAACTTTCCTCAACAAATTCCAAAATTGAAATGTACTTTATCATTGAATAGTAAAAACTTGATTGAATGCCTCAAAGGAAATCTGAAATAGAGACCAATCTGATTAGTTTAAACCTAGAACTCAGTTGATTCAATTAAATGATAGTGTCAGTAACAACCATAGTTAATTGTGTAGTATCGACTTGTGGTGTTCACTAAAGAGGCATGGGCAGATCTACATATACCTTAGTGGGTGCAATTGTACCCAATGAAATCAAGAAAATAAGGTCTTCTAATAGTTGCACTGCAATACTATATAAACTATTTATATGATAGAAGCCATTATTCAATATTTATTGTTGTACTTGTTAGTGCACATATGGATTTAGAAGGTACCAGTGGTTTAAGTTTTAATAAGTGTACTTATTGATACCATAGTTTTAAAATATTTTTAAAGAGTAGCTCAGTGCACAAAGCTCCCGCTAGTGTGGGATCTCGGGGAAGGGTCAAACCATATTGAGTTTATTGTATGTAGCCTTACCATGCATTTTGCAAGAAGCTGTTTTAGCTACTCAAACTCGTGACCTCAAGGTCACATGACAACAACTTTATCATTGCGCCAATGCTCCTTTTCTTTTTAAATATTTCTAACTAGTTAATTTGTCTACACAATGATATTTATATACATTACATCTAATCAAGGTTTAAAATTTTGAACAGTGCTGAAGTTCGGTTTATAACTGGAACTATATGGCTTCGGTACCATATTGTGCCATGCGATATTATTTTGATACTTCTTTAGATATAAATATATTAATTAAAATTTTTATTAATATTTGAGTATTATCTATTGAGTTATATTTTGAGATGTTGAAAGTTGAGTTTAGATTTTGATTTTATCTCATAAAAAGTAGAAATTAATTTAGGATTAGTTGAAGTCCACTAAGTAGACATGACAGGATCAAGTAGATTTAAATTGAATTTAATTTGGATTTATTTTGATTAATTTAAAATTAAACTAAATTTTTATATATAATAATTTAATTGAAAGTAAAATTGCCAAACCTGATCCCAAGCTCGAAAGAAAAAGGTTGGTGGAGTTTGTTAGGTTTTTAGCCAGCGTCAAACACAAACAAATGTTTTATGAATGGATATGTAGAATTAATAATTTAATTCATAGTAGTATATTTTATAAGGTTAGAAAAATATATTATATTTAGTTTTTTTTCTAGCAATTTGTTTCCTTTATATTAAAGAGGTTTATTTTTTCTATTTACCTTGTGGATAAATAAAGGGAAAAAATTAACCATCATTTAAGAGGGATTTTTTTTTATGAATAGACAGAGGAAAAAATCAACCATTGTTAAAGAGGTAAAGAGGTTTTTGTTCCTCTCTATTTATCCTTGTGGACGGATGAAGGAGACAAAAAATGAAGAAGAAAAAATTAACGGATCAAGGAGAAAAAAAATCAAATGAAAAAATAAGGAATTTAAATTAATAGTTAGAAATGAAAAATAATAAATAAATAATTTTTTAAAAATAGAAATGAAAATACATACATAAATTTATTTAAAAAAAAAACCAAAGGCAGCCATGACCTCTGGAGGACGCCTCAAGGTTGTGGCTTCATTCGCGACACCATTCTACCTGAACCAACAACATCAACAACAACAACAACAACCAAGTCTTATTCCACTAGGTGGGGTCGGATTCTACCTGAACCAACATGGCACAATATTGAATCCATGCATCTAATTAACCATGTTTTCAAAAGAAAAAAAATATCTTTTACTTTTATTAGCCTAGTTAAATGTTATTTCCATATTTCTTGTTTTGCAAACTCTTCTTAAATTTTCTATCTGAGAGAGTTAAATTTTTTATTATGATTGTTCTCTACAATTTTTTGTAAGCTTTCCAAAGACTGGTTGACTATTTCATTTAACTTTTTTGTAGTTCTATAATTGGCTAGAATGATTTGATAATTCAATATTTCATTATTATTGCATTTAATTCAAAAAGTTTAATTTGTAAATGTTTTAAAAAATATTCATTTAGAATCTCAAAAAACATGATCTACCAAAAAGTTTTCCTAATATATGAATTTGCACCAATCTAACTCTAAAATTTTAAGATAGTGCAGTAAAAAGAAAAAAGATATGATGTAATTATAAAAAAAAAGATTAACGAGGTTTTTCTAACCTCGGACGATCGGCCGGCCTCACGGAAGTTTTCCACCGGCCGCCAAGGTAAATCGGGTTAAATTTTCTATTATGATTGTTCTCTATAATTTTTTGTAAGCTTTCCAAAGACTGGTTGACTATTTCATTTAACTTTTTTGTAGTTCTATAATTGGCTAGAATGATTTGATAATCCAATATTTCATTATTATTGCATTTAATTCAAAAAGTTTAATTTGTAAATTTTTAAAAAATACTCATTTAGAATCTCAAAAAACATGATCTACCAAGATGTTTTCCTAATATATGAATTTGCACCAATCTAACTCTAAAATTTTAAGATAGTGCAGTAAAAAGAAAAAAGATATGATGCAATGAGATTAACGAGGTTTTTCCAACCTCGGACGACTGGCCTGGCCTCACGGAAATTTCTCACCGGCCGCCAGAGTAAATCGAGAAGCGCTCCGGGTGGGCTGCCTAGAAGCCCAGCGTCCGAGGGTTCACGCCCCATTTAGAGGAAAAATTCCTATAAGTACGCCGTAGCTGGGGATCGAACCATGGATGCCTGGGATAGCGACTAGTCGTCCTACCGTTGCACCATAGCCCCATATGATGTAATTATAGTTTAATATTTAGATGACCATTATTTTCTAAAGTAATAGTTTTGCACCCATTGACCCTTGGGTCCTAGATCCACCATTGAAAGAGGTATGCCAAAAAATTAAGCTTCAAGTAAAGCTGGTAAATCCAAGTTCAAAGAAATTAATAGTTGATCTATATTTCTCTAGTACAATGATCTTAAAGATATTTATAATAAGTTTGTTGTTAATTCAGTGAATTTCATTAAAGTTTTTAACTAGTGCAAATTGAAGCACATTAAAACAAATATTATATATTCTTTAAGTTTATGCCTGCCAACTTACCAAGTTTGAGATTTTACCTAATGTCTACAATAATTAAACCAGATAATTTTTTGTTATTTCTTTTGCATTGGTGAGAGTGATGAATTTGTTGTGACCAATAGAACACTTTTAGTCGAAGGCTTGATATTGTTATGCGCTATACATGGTAGTCTTTCCAATGCATGTTAATTATTAGCTAATTTCTGACTCTAGCAATATGTGTCTAGGTTTTTCTATTGTGTTAGTGTTTTGTGATGATATGTTTTTCTTCAGAATCTTCAATGGCTGTGTAAAACCATTTACAAGGTTGATCTTGGAAAAATAGTCTTCAAGAGCTACCTAATTCAACTGGTATATTTTTGTATCTATATAAGGTAAGTCATTTAACTTTATGGTATTGTGGATTTATCCTATTGCCTGCTCATTTCAGGATATACATTTTCCACTTCTGGAATATCATATATTGCCTGTGGCACATTCCATAAATGTGAAA
This sequence comes from Boesenbergia rotunda, assembly GCA_024364735.1. NCBI lineage: Eukaryota > Viridiplantae > Streptophyta > Magnoliopsida > Zingiberales > Zingiberaceae > Boesenbergia > Boesenbergia rotunda. Next base: position 203,312 of record JAGFNQ010000127.1, read on the forward strand.
AATCTAATGAACCCATGATGTAGCTATAGCACTACAATAACTCAAATGTTGATGCAGAATTGTCTTGTCATTGTTTGTATCTGACAAGAGAAACACCAAAACTTGAGACTATACTTCTCATTCCATAAAAGTGAAACTGGGGAGTCTCTTGTGATGTGTGCCATGGAACATGGGAAGCTATTGAAGATGAAGAAATCAATCCAACTTGTCACAACAAGTAGAAGGGCATTTGTGTTCTAATATATCAATCACAAATGATTTGTACTTGAGGATCATGAGTGAAATAGATAGTTGTGTATACAAACGTAGGAAATTTCAGAAGTTTGATGTTGCAATTCTGTCTGAAGATGTTGTAGGAGGTAATTTTTGCCATTATAGTATTGATTGTATGGACAATTCCTTATCAGTACAAAATAATGGGCTTCACAGGAATAAAATGAACTTTGCAGGTTCTGACAAGGCCATTGAGAATGGAAACACTTATGACTGTCACCACCTGGAGGATCTAATTGGAACCCCTTATGTCAAGCAGATAAATTTTACTGCAGGTGAATTAGTTGATTCAAATGATAGTCCTGGTAATGAAGCTACTGGAGAAAACAAAATCCATGCTGAATTATCCATCACAAAATTTCAAAAGCTTGATTTAGGTAACAATTTATCATAAGTGACAGATTTTTAATGTTAAAAATCTAATCACAGTTCATATTTTGTGAATAATGAAGTGGAGTATTTTTCATTGCATGATGTCATTGCAGAATCGATGGGTGACTTCCATTCAACAAAAGAGCTGTGCATATTTGTTCTTAAGAGTCATGGATTGCTTGGAGTAACTTCTGACAGTGTTTCCTGTGTTTCTCTTGAGGTCACAGATGGACTAACTTCCAAGTCTAATCTATTGTGCAAGCAATGTTGTCAATTTGGAAGTCCATCAGGAATGCTAATTTGTGACCTCTGTGAAGAAGCATTTCATATTAACTGTTTGAATCCTAAGATAAACAAGATACCAATAGATGAATGGAATTGTCAACCTTGTTCGATAAACAAACCAAATATCCCTGAGCATGGATTAAGTATATCTTGTGGAGATTTGAGCTCTATAGCATTTAGCCTGCAGGACAAATTGCCTTATACAACTGGGGTTCGAATTGGTAAAGATTTTCAAGCAGAAGTTCCAGAGTGGTCTAGTCCTGTACTAGAGTATGTCTTGTTAATACCTTGTTTATTTCTCAAAAGTATCTAATTAGTTAACAACAACAACCAACCAACCAAGCCTTATCCCACCAGGTGGGGTTGGCTATATGAATTATTCTATGCCATTGAGCTCTATCTCCTACTATATCATCATTTATATTTAAATAAATTTTATTTTGTTTTATTATTGCAAAGTCTTTTTTGGTCTTCCTTATTTGATGTTTCACATTTGTTATAGTTTCACATCGCCTAATTAGAGCATTTATTGGTTGTCTAAGTACATATTTATACTATCTTAAATGTGTCTCCTTGAGTTTTCCCTCAACCCCAACTCTCTCTAATATTTTCATTTCTCATCTTATCCATCCTAATATGTCCAGACATCCACCTTAACATCTTTATCTCCACAACTCTCATTTTCTACTCATGTGCTCGAGTCATAGTCCTAATCCATGTAACTTGTATTCTATGTAAGACATCTCTCTCAATCCCTTCATCGTTTTACAAAAATGATCTTAAATACTTAAAGCTCTTATCTATAAACGTCTCATCATCTCCTATCTTAACAATAGTCTTTTTATATCTAATATTATTAAGCTTAAATTTTATATATTTCTTCTTTACTCTACTAAACCTAAAACCTTTCACTTTTAACGTTGTCTGTCAAGATTTGAGTTTAATATTTACTCTTTCACATGTCTTATCTACCAAAATAATATTATCTGCAAATAGCATGCACCACAGTATCATATTTTGGATGTGTCTAGTGAGTTCGCCCATGATTAATGTAAAAAGATAAGACTTAGAGTAGATCTTTGGTGTAACCTTATCTTTATGGAAATACTTTGATTAATCCACATGAAGTCTTTACTCTTATCATTACATCCTCATAGATATTCTTAATTAGTTTAATATACACTATGCTAACAACTCTCCTTTTTAGAATTCTCTATATAATTTTCCTTGAGAGTCTATCATAAGTATTTTTTTTTGTCGACTAATACCATGTGTAAGTCTTGCTTATGTTTTCTATACTTTTTAATTAGTTGTCTGAGAAGATATATAACTTCTATTATCGACCTTCCAATATAAATCCAAATTGATTTTTGGTCACTGTAGTCTCCCTCCTTAGTCTTTTTTTCTATTATTCTTTCTTAAAGTTTGATGATATAACACATTAGTTTAATGCCCTTATAGTTATCACAATTTTATATGTCTCCTTTGTTCTTATATAAAAGAACTAAAGTACTTGCCCTCCATTGGACAAATATTTTTTTATTTTTAATATCAAATTAAATAACTTTGTAAGTCATTTGATACTTTGTTTCCCTAGGCACTTTCATACTTCTATCGGAATATCGTTGGTCCAACTACTTTTCCATTTTGTATTACTTTTAAAGTTTGTTCTATGATAAAAATTTTAATTTCTATACTCATTTGTACTTAAGGTAAGTTGATACCTCTTTTATTATTTTTTTATTTCCTCATCATTTAATAGTATCCTATTGTATTCATCTTTAATACATCTTGCTTGGATAAGATCTTTTGTCTTCCTCTCTCTCTCTCTCTCTCGCTTTAGCTATTCTCCCTTTCCCCTAATTTTCAATATAAGCATTCAAAAGTTTCATTCTTGACTTCATTCACTGATTTTCTTGCATCTTTCTAGGTTATAGATTAATCATTTTTTCTTTATTTTTTCCTGTATTTTCTCATTCCACCACTAAAATTCTTTATTTGATGGTGCACGTCTCTTTGACTCACTGCCCTCTTGGTTAATATTTTCAACTTTCATATCATTTTATCTCATATTGTATTCAAGTCGTTGTGTATATTTTCTAATACTTGTACTCCTGCCTTCTCCTTAAATATGTTTTATTTTTCATTCTTTAAATTTCACTACTTTTAGGAGTCATGCATATTTTTCTTCTATTAATACTATACTTGAGATGCATAGCCAACATTACTAACCTCCGTTGAGTAGTTAAGTTTATTAATACTATACTTGAGGTGCATAGCCAACATTACTAACCTCTATTGAGGAGTTAAGTTTTTTCCTAGGGATGACCTTATAATTTTTACAAATCTTTCTTTCTAACTATAAGAAAGTTAATTTGCGATTTATTATTCTCACTTTTGAATATGATCAAGTGTTATTCCCTTTTCTTTAAAAACAGATTACATAGTATAAGGTCATATGCTATCGTAAAATCTAATATAGTTTTCTCTTCTTCACTTCTTGTTCCAAACCCATTACCCCTATGCACCCTATTATATTCCTCATTTTTTTTACTTTAATATGCCCATTTAGATATCTTCCTATTAAAATTTTGGCAAAATATTTTGCAATACCTCATCTAGGCCGTCCTAAAATGTAGATTTGGTGTATTCATCTAATCCTACTTGAGATGCATATATGCTAATTGCATTAATAGTTTCTTTTGTCATCACTATCTTAAGAGCTGTAATCCTATCCAACAAATATACTTCTCGTTTTTTCTCCTTGTATACCATAATTTAAAACTCAAATTCTCATCATCTGTACCTTCACTCTACCCATTTTGCCTCTTGCATATACAAAATATTATTTCTTTTCTTAATCATTGTATCTACTACCTTCATTGCTTTATCAGTGAGTGTTCCTAAGTTCTATATTCCAAATTTTAGACAATTTGATTTTTTATAATATTTATTCTGATCCCACCTATGGGAGAACTCTTGCATATTTAATATTACACCCATGTTGTCATGACCAAGACGTTATAATGCGTTCCTTCCGGAGAACAACCTAGCATTAACACAATAATTTGATGGAACAACCTGGCCTGCAACGTAACACACAACCCTCATTCTTTTTCATCCAGGCATTAGATCAAAATCAGCGGATTTTATCTAATTTAGTTAATATATATGAAAAGTATCTTCATATTATTGACTATTGTGTGTCCAACAATTTTGTGCAATGACTGTAAAACCACCAGAAGACTAGGTACCTTTATCACGGGCTCCTAATATATCATACTTGTAAACATTGTATTTCCTTCTGTGTCTCACTGTGCATACTGTTAACATACATGGGTATATCTCCTGGGCCCATTTGTAAAACATGGACTGCTCATCAACATGAGCTTGACAAGCAAAGCAAAAAGGCAGCATGTTTAGTAGTGCTCATTGACAACCATGTTTCACATGATACTTGATATGAGGACTCTTGAGTTATTATGTTGATGCTATATTTCTCTAATTTCTTCACATTTCTGTCATGGTTTCTGATTTCATGGTTACTCTTAACTATAAACTTTGCGGTGTGCATTGCATGAAGATGGTTCCTTACCCTGGTGAAAATAAGAAAGGATATGGCATGCCCTCGTGAAACTACTTTTTGATAGTAAATCATTGGACATGTGAGATGGAATCTTAAAGAAGTGAGATAAGTTGCTCTTTTGTTTTGTACTATGACTAATAATATATCTACATGGAACAAACATTTTTTACATAAAAAGCTTGTGAGTTTAGTTTTTTATTATCTTCTATTCATCTTTGGCAATTTCCATCTATGAACCAAGAATGTCAATATAATAAAGGATAGGATAGTTCTCTAGTATGACTTTTGTACTTGTATGATTGTTATTTGTAAAATTTCTTTTCGAATGTTATTCTTTCTTGGGCAGCTGGGGTGTGCAAAGTGCTCAATTTTGTTCCAGTATCATCTATTTAACCAAATAATACCTCAAAGTTAAACTTTAGCGACAACACATTTTTTTGAGAGTGCCCTAGGCAGTCTGAGATGGATATATGGTGTTATTAATAGTATAAAAAACTAACGAAATACTAATATACGCGAACATATGAGAACAATTAGGTGCAACTTAATAAATGAAAAATAAAAAAACTCAGATGATATTTAAATGTTGACCTATATATTCTATAGTTTAGAAGTATTGAATCAAAGTAAAAGTGCCAAGGGATAGAGGGAGACTATATGTATTAATATTTAATAGAGTAGGCTCATATATTGGACAAGACCTAATAATTTTTATGTAAATGAACCTACTTGATTTGAAGTACCATTAACAGAGACAATACTTGGAAATAATATAACATATTGTAAATGGATGACATGGATTGAATCCTTTACTAAGTTAAATTATTTTACTAAATCTAATAACTTTTTATGTTTATAACTTTTTAGAAGTTTAATTAATTTTAGTTCATGTAAATTTTTTTTAAAGAAATGTATAATGGATTTTATATTATATACAGTGTTTATGTTTATAAAAATGGCATGATCTGCTTATGACATGATTAATACATGACAACTTAAATTGTAACCCCTAGAATTGAGTGATAAGATCCATTTTAGTTGATCCTAAATAAATGAGATGCACATACTCAGTGACATAATATACATTCTCACCCTTTCCTAAACAACTAATATAATTTTATGATGCACATGGTGGTGGTGGTGGTGGTGGTGGTAATGTTGATGACGATGTTGACCCTAGACAATATGAGTGATTACAGGTGACATGTGTGGTTAGTCTTTACATGGTTAAAGAATTATACCACTCTCTCTTAAATAGCTAATATACTTTTCTAGAAGTCATGGTGTTGGACTTAGATATTAACATTATTGCAATCATAGTAGCAAAAGATGATTACGCTTACCCAGGCGCTCCTCACACTCCGTGTCCAGGTTATGTGAAGGAGGTAAATCACAAGGTTAGCTTATAGCCGACCGCCAAGTGGCTAGAGGGTGGGAGGAGTTTTTTTCTTTCCCGAGGGCATGCGCTCGCCAGGAATTGACCCCTTGCCCCACTGTAGCAAAGCTGCCACCCTCTAGCCAACAGAACACCCATGGGGACTAACATTATTGCAATCATAGCTCTTAGGTTGTGGTTCATGTTGGAGCAGTCAATTTCTTTGTTTCTCAATGCATTTTTGGTCTAATGAAGGTATATAGGAGATCACTTTAGTTAAATGATTTAACTAAAACAAGAATCACTTCATGTTTCTTGTGAGGGAAGGAAATGTATGATGGAAACAAGGCGTCGAAAAGATTTTTCCATTAACACTTTTGCTTTGTTTCCTTGGGAGGAAATAGAGGGATGGAAGGAAAAGAATAGCTAAATAAATCCCCTGTTTTTCTCTATATTGCTTCCATTTGAGTTAGGCAGAAAATTTATTTGGCATGTGATAGAGCAAGTTAGCCCTTTTTATTTCAGATCTATTTTTGATTTAAGTTTTTAAATACTTTTGATACATAAAGTTTTCCACCGTCTTTACTTCCCGCTAAGGAAACAATCAATTGATATTTTAAATCTTCTCTTCTGGTTTTGATACTACTTGAACTTAGCATTTCACCTCACCATTTCTATGCACGTGACATGTGAGAGTAAGAGAGAAGAAATAAATGAAGAAAACCTATCTACGACTCATGTTGTGTTGGGAGGAAGTGGATTTCAATGGTGACGTGCTCAAGGAGAGAGGATTGAGGAGAGTATGTAGTTCAACACTCATGTGACAAGGAGGTAGTCAATGGGAGGAGGCAGTCAATGGGAGTGGCTCAAGTAAGGAGGAAAGAGAGCTTCTAGAGTAATCTTGCTACCTGTTGAGATTTGATTGTTGCTTGAGGAAGAGGGATGTGAGAGAAATTAGGAGGAGAGAGAAGAGAGATTGAGAGAATGGGAGAGGGCAAGAAAAAATATTGAAGTTGTAGGAGGGAGGAGGTGCCGTCGTCCATTGTCGGGATCATCACAATACTAATGATTGAAATATGAAGCGGTGTAGGTGAGCAAGACACAGAGATGAGGGTTGGGGGGAGTCATGTTAGGGAGAGGAGAAAAAGAAATAAATACCTCAAACATCTCTTGACTAACCCAAGTGAGATGCGATTAAACCATCCTAAATTAAGAATGTACTTGATTTAGCTCTAAACAGATCAAAATAAGTACAAATCTTGTTCAATTTAAACCCACTCGACTCTAAAAATAAGGCCCAAACTTGCATAAACTTTAAATTGATCACCAAAAGCCAATAAGTTGGTTAAGTTCTGCTTAATTAACTGCCAAAATTTATAATTAAAATACAATTTAGAAATTAAATAAAGTCAAAATATGATATATAATAGAACTAGTGAGTTACGCTTAATGGTTATCAGGGACAGGGTAGAATTGTAAGGCCTATTAAATAAAACTTATATAAGTTAGGTTATATAACTTATTATATGTTACTATTTATAATATATAAATTCATATTTTAAAAGTTATATAAATTGACATGTAAGTTATAAAATATATGCTTGATAATAACAATTGCTATTTATTATATGTTATATTAGGTTATATAACTTTTAATATATAAAAGTTAATTTTTGGTAATATTTGATTAAATATTAATATTTAAAATTTTAAGATTAACGATGTTCTCCTATCCGTATCTTAAGTTTGGACCTTTTTTGATGTGTCCATGTGTTATCATTTCGAGAAAATTATGTGTGATGTGTCTAAGACTTGTATCCTATATGAATATGGAGTTCTTGAGTCAGAGTTACATAGCTTCCAAAAAAGCTAAAATTATAGAAATATTTTCCAATCCTTTACGTATGAGCATTTTCCCTACCTTTTTTTTCCACAATTTTTTTTCCTTCACTTGTGGGAAACAGGGTATTATAGTGGGAGAGATATGTACAACCTAGTTCATGATCTGCTTGTGGGTCTATACTCATGTTTGTCAGGTTTTTAGCTCAGGTCTTGGCATTTTCTCTTTGATGTGTAAGTGTGTTCCCATTGGTTTACTTGTATCATGTAATCTATACTTTTAAGTTGTAAGATCTATCATATCATCCATAGTGTATTTAATTCTGTCTTAGGCTTGCAGAGAATGGCAATTAGAAGAATAGAAACAAAAGATAAATTCTTTAGCACCAATTTTCTTGTTTAATATCACCACAGCTATCGAATCTCATTTCTGCTTGGTATGCAGTGAGGAATTCCATCCATTTGAGGAGCATTTGGAAGTGGATTTTGCTGAATGTTCTAGTCTTACCGTGAGACTTGAGAAACTAATCCTTACTGTTAAACATTTGAGGTGTCTTCTATTCCCATTTTGACATATTTGCATCACTATAGGCATCTAACTCCAACAAGCAACCAAAATCTGACTCTATGGGTAATTGGATCCAGTGCCGTGAGATTGTATATAGCGTTGATGATGATGAGGGAACCATATGTGGAAAGTGGCGCAGGTAAATCATCTTTGGTAATGTTTTATCCATTTATATTATGTAATAATATATATTTTTTCTTTTGACTGCTAATATAATTGTTGATTGCAAATTGTAGTACAAATAGAGTAGTAATTGATGGTAAACCTTGACAAACATGGTGGGTTTCTATGAAACTTTAGTGTTTAATATTATGATTGAAGTTTAATTAGTTCAATGAAATCCTTATGGTGTTTGCATATGGACTTGGAGAGAAGGGAGAGTCAACCTTTGTGCAACTCAATGTTGCACCTCTGTATGGGCATTTGGTTGCACAATCAATTGGACTTAAATCCTATTTAGGTTCCTGACTTATGTCCTGGGAATTCTGATATTCTTCTTGGTATGATCTGCAGAACTAAGGGGGTGTTTGGTTCAAATTTGTTAATAGGAATGGTAATGTGATTCATTGAGGGGCCAATGGTAATGGGAATCATGATTGCATTGGTAGTGTTTGGTTCAAATCCTGGAATGGGAATTAATGTTATTGATGATGCTTGGTTCAGTTCAAGTTTAGTAATGGGAATCCATAAAAATTCAAAATTACCTAAAATAATAGAGAAAATAAAAATTAAAAGTAGAGAGAGAAAATAAGATAAGATAGCTAGAGAGGAAAGATGTGATAAAAAAATAGGAGGAATCATTAAAAAATATAGAGAGAGAAAATGAAATGAGAGAGGTAGAGAGAGTGATATAGAAAATATAGAGAGAGAAAGTGATATAGAAAATATAGAAAGAAAGTAAAAAATAAAGATAGATAAATTATGATAAGAGAAGTAGAGAGAGAAAGTGATATTGAATATATTGAGAGAGAAAATGAGATGAGAGAGATAAAGAAAGAAAGTGATATAGAAAAATATAGAGAAAGTGATATAGAAAATACATAGAGAAAGTGACAAAATAAAGATAGATAAATTATGATAAGAGAGGTAGGGAGAGAAAGTAATATAGAAAATATAGAGAGAAACTGAAAAAATAAAGATAGATAAATTATGATAAGAGAAGTAGAGAGAGAAAGTGATATGGAAAATATAAAAAGAGAAAGTGTTATAGAAAATATAGAGAGAAAGTGAAAAAATAAAGATAGATAAATTATGATAAGAGAGGTAGAGAGAGAAAGTGATATAGAAAAATATAGAAAGAGAAAATGAGATAATAAGTAGAGAGAGAAAGTGATATAAAATATGTAGAGAAAAAAAATAATAAGAGAGTAGTGAGAGAAAAGAATAAATATGTAGAGAGAGAAATTTTAAAATGTAGAGAGAGAAAATAAAATGAGAGAATGCAAAAGGAGATAGTAAAATGAAAAATAAAAATAAAAAAAATAGTGTTTTGGATACATGAAAAATGAGAGAATGATTGAGGAGTTTGATTGATGAGGGGGGAGTAGGGAATGAAAATGAGGGAATGATTCCTTTATTTTCATTCCCATTGACACATATCAAACAGTGTCAATGGTAATGACTACCATCGATTCCCATTCCCTATTCCCTATTACCCCAAACCAAACGCCCCCTAATACTTTGGTTGGTATTTCTATTTCCTTCCTATGTATTCTCTACCTATTCTAAGGGCAGAAAGGTCTCTTTAGATATTACACCTAGCTGAAGGTTTAAATTAAGATTTCGTTTTGCTGTAGAGCTCTTTGGGTCTTAATGTTCTGTAATGTCTATGGCTGTATGCTATACGGCCTAAGATGTGATCTATGAAGCAGTTTCTTTGAAGAATCTTCGGGACAACAAAATTTGCTGCATGGTCTGCCTGCCCTGCTAGATATTCTCTCTCTTTATTTACTCCATACGGACTTCAAAACTGTCTTTTAGACAGTGAGTGTAGTTCACAAGAATCTAGGAGTTGTAACCAAATTCCTAATCCATATTATTCTCCCCTATCAAAGAGAACTCAACTTTAGCTTCAAGTGAGTTGTAATCATCTTTCTTAGCCTATCGCTTTCAAGTATAAGAAATAATTGCGTTGCCAACTCTATTAAGCATAATTTTTATTATCATCTATCTTTTGTTGTCCATTTCAAAGAGTGAGAAGTTGTGCATTTCATTTCTTCGTTTAGATCTTGAGGAATTGAGCTTCAACTTTATTCTCTTTCTTGATTTTCACCCCTGCTAATGGACTAATCACGGGATGAGAATGATGTTCAATGTAGTCATGGTCTGTGTAAATGACAATAGTGAGAACGCATTTGCTTGAACCAAAAATGAACTATATGACCTATGTTAAAGTCAACATGTAAGGCAAATTTAGAATGTCTCTTCGAATCTTAGTAAAGTTGCTCATGCTCCAATTTAAAAATTGTATTAATGGTTGTATAAGTTAGTAGTTTATCTAAACATGCATTAGAATAAATTTTTCTCGCAATATTACCAAATAAATTGGACATAGAGGCTCCTAAAGTAGTTATGAAATAATTCAAAGTTCATGAATGGAAGATGATCTATTGTTCACTAAATACTTTAGTTTTATAATTTTTTTCTGTGCCAAAATGTGTCTCTCGGATTGTCTCAATATAAAAGTCAAAATATGGTAGCAAGTAGAAGACATTGAAGCAAAGTTTCTAGATTGACGTGTTTTAGAGTCAAATAACTATAAAATAGCATGTATCTATAAAAATCTGAGGCGGTTTACCAATTCTCAAGTGACCGTCTTGCATTGTTAATTCATTATGTTTATTTTGTTCGGGTTTCTCTTTTATTTTCTCTGCTTAACATGTGAGTTACGATCCCTGAACCTAAGTTTTAGAAGCTTGTCATTAGACACATTTCTGGTGAACGAATGGTCAACTGAACAGGATATGCAATGTTTTATGTGCTATTTAATGCAACACTAACACAATAAGCAACTATTGAACCTCAAAAACATATCCATTTAAATTTTTTGCAACATTACTTTCTCCGGAATGAATTTTAAATTTAGTAACAATATCTTCTGTGAATTTGTTGAAGAGCACCCTTATTTCTGCTTCAAACTGATGACTGGGATTGTTCTTCTGCAATTCCTTGGGATCCAAATCATGCTGACTGTGCTGTTCCTCAGGTTAAACTGCATCTAGATAATATTTTTCTTTTTACCTGAATTAATTTTTTGTAAGTATAGTCAAATAATACAATTTTATGATGAACAATGATCATTAATGTTTATTTTTAGCAATGTGGAAGCTTGGTTTGAGATGTTCATGAATATCAGTTATGAAGTTTCTTTTTCAATTATATGATCTCATTACAAGGTCATGCTCCATAAAAAGGTGCTTGTGGATTGATCTTGGCATTTGTACATGTTGATTAACCTTTTTAATAGTTTATAAATTACTTTTTTTTGCATGCGTTCACATTTTACATTAATGGTTGCATTTATTTCACAATACTGTATGCATTAACCACAGATTTAAATCTCTTATGTTGGTCAGCACAACTGTGATTTTTCATTATGTTCTTGTACTGAGATATGAAACAATTGATATTGGCACGGAAGCTCGAAAGAAGAAACAAGGGAGGGAGAGAGCAAGGTTGAGAGAGAGAGAAAGAAGATCACCTACTGACAGCTCGATCCACTCCACTGTTGCAAGCGAGATTGAGAGTGAGAGAGAAAGAAGATCACCTACTGATGGCTTGATCCACTCCAGTGTTGCAAGAGAGACGATGAGAGAGAGAGCTGGTAGTGACAAGGTCCATGTTGTGAGAGAGCCGTTGTTCGTCCGTGTGAGAGCTATCAACTCTGGCCGCAGTAGAGATTATCAAAGATTGTGGGTAGTGGCAAAGTTGGTGTCACATGCAAGAGAGAGCGCCCATTGCACACGAGAGAGAGTGCCGTCACATTCAAGAGAGTGAGCATACGTGCAATAGGTTTAGGGGAGACAGGTAAATTACTATTCTTTTTGTAAAACTTTTTTTTAATTGAATAAAAAAATGAGATTAAACTAAAATAAGTTTGTTTTGACCCTAAATCGATCAAATCAAGTTCAAATTAAATCCAATTTGAAACTCTACCTAAACGATAGCAAATGACTCAACCAGACCCTAACTCTAGGTTCAAAATGTCGAACCGTCCTGGAGTTTAAGACTTTGGTGTTTCGACATATGCTGCTAGTAGAGAATTCGATGGAGATAAAGTAAATGAAAAAGAAGAATAAGAGGAGTATTTGAATTCATTCTAAAATGATATACTTTTGACATTGCATTATATGGAAAAAAGTTAAAAATATAACAAGTATGGTTTCAATTCATCTTGATGCATTTGTAGCATGTCAAGGGGTGCCGAATGCTAACATAATATGATACTTATCAACATAATTGGACAACAACACATGATTGATCATCTGTACTGGAGTATCAAAACGCAATTTATTAGAACGATACAATATGAAATTTTAAACCATAATTATACACATGATATCATTTAAATGATCAGCGACTATAGAGGTATATTGTGCGTGTTGCCCTTAAACTTTGGCTGAAAAAATGGCTAGTAGAACTAGGACTTTTAATTGAAGTTTCACCGTGTGAAAAAATCCTAAAAATGGGCTTTGGTAATTTTAGATCTAAACCAGCATATGGAAAGACTGGAAGGATGCCCTTTCATTATCTAGACCTTGCTGTTGATGTTCCAACATCCCCCTTGCCATACCAATGACAAGAAAGCCAGAGGTTTTTTATACTTTAATCAGTTAATGTCAAGAATTAGGTGAAATCAAGGGGATGTTGAAGGCGACCAATCAATCTTATATGGAAGTTGTCAAACATTGTAGGAACATTTTTAAGCGTAACATGTAATGTACTTGGGGAAAAGAAAAGATGATTGCCTATGATGAGCCCTTAAAAGGATCAACAACAATGCCTTCAAGATTGATTTCTTCTAGAAGTGGTAGTTGTAGCACTTCGAATGTCCAAGATATCATGACTTATCTGGAGAAATGATGGCAACTGAATAGATGGCGGAGGGGAGGATAAATGATGCAGTGAGAGGGAGGACAAAAAAGAAGTCAAATATTTACTTCTAACATTATTGACCAAATATCATCAAAGACAATTACAGTATAACTATAAATTTCTTAGCTTCTTTGTTCCATCTCTCAACCATTGCTTCTGAATCAGTCAACCAATGCACATTCCATCTAACTTCAATGCTGCTTTTGTAACTTGAGTCAGTTAATTAGGATGGTATTAGTTGAGGTCTTTAATGTAATTTGTGGTCGTTAATATACTTAACTCCATCGATGGTGAAGGGGAGTTAAAATGTGAGGCAGTCAAATCTTACATGGTATGATTATGAACCAAAGTTTTCAGCTTTCCTAGAGTTCTTTCTCCTAAATTTCACTCCCTTATTGCTTTGTTCATCCTCTAGTCTTCTGCAAACTCATTTCTGCTCTTAGCTGCTCTCTCAATTATTGCACTAGAGCATTAAATATATATATTGATTCAATTTCTTCACTATTAGTCCATATTTAGCTTGTTGCAGCTGGCTTTTGTTATGCTGTATTCCATCCTTGTATTAATTAGTAAAGGGTAATGATGTTGACAAGGATTAGAGCATTTATAGATACTTAGGTTGATGCAAATCAAGGTTTAAAATCATGAGTTGTACTTGAGTTTTGGCCTACTGGAATGATATGGTTTTGTTACCATACTGTATCGTGCCAATAAAATTTTGGTATTTATTTTATATAGATATATAACAATGTACATATACAACGACTGTCATATATATATATATAGATACATACCTGAGAATAATATTACGAGCAATGTTCTAATGTATGAATTAAACAAACGATTCTAGTTTTTGCATCAACTCCTCCAAGTTTCCACTTTTTAAAGTCTGAAATAAAATCTTTGCTGTTATCGTTTGTTTTAAATCAATCTAATTGCTCTTTCTAGAAATTTATGACATGTTATGCTGGGGAAATTTTATAAAAGAATGAAGTTTCAGAAAACTGAACAAATGTAAGAATACCATAGAAACAATGTATTAATTAGCTAGGAAATATATATATATTTTTTCAAAGAGCAGGTAAATGGAGTAACACCATCAAAAAATGTGAGCAAGACCAAGATTGTATTTTGCTGCTGGACTAATTGTGCCCTGGATAAATTTGTATCTCTCATAATCCAACATCAGAAAATTGGGACTTTCAGTGTAAATAGGAAGATATAAGAAGAATAGCACGAGAAATGAAGAAAACTATTACTCAATAAATCCAGCCAAGTAAATTGCAATATAAGTACGAAAACAATTCGAAACATCTAGAATTGTATTGAATCTAAAGTGATATAAGATGAATGGTAGCATGAGAAATGAAGAAAACTAATAACCAACAAATCCACCCAAGTGAGTTGCAATATAAATATGAAAAAAATTCTAAACAGCTAGAATTGTATTGAATCTATAGAATTTAAAGTTTTTAACGGATTATACTAAAAAGTAACAAAACCCTTTTTTATTTGTTATCACCTGCTTCCTCACCCATGCATAGAAAATCCAGAAGACCCAACACGAAGATCAACAAAGCACCATCCAATAATAAAACTAGGATGCTGACATTATTACTACACTCATCAAGACAATAACTTGCAACATGCATCTTTTGTTTGAGCAGAGGGTAGTTATCAGGGTTGGTTGGTTGTGGTTGTTGACTTGGTGGTTTTTGGGTGGGGTGAGAGTTTGAAAGGGTAGCAGCAAACAACAAACAATAACTGCCAACGATGCATGGAAAGGGACAACTTGCATGGTTTGGGCCTTAGCATATGGATCAATGCATGCAAACTTTGATGTGAAATTCCCTCTATTTGTCTCTTTCCCTTCGTCTCTTCCGCTAGTAGTAGCCAATAGGGGTAGAGATCCTGGGCACAATGGAACACTTCAGGATCCATCAAGTCTATGACAATAAACAACACTATAACAGGAACATGGATCACCACAACTGCAGTATGTACCATTAGGTGCCTTGGTGGTGGTGGGAGAAGAGAAAGAAATAGAAAGCTGAGAAATAGGATGAGCCATTGAGAAGTTGAATCCAGATATCACAATCAAGATCAGGGACTAAAGAGCTAGGTTACTAGAACCGAAGCGTAGCCAAGGGCAGTTGTACGTGGTTGTAGGCAAAGGAGGGAAGATAGATGGCGGTGGAGGGGGCTAAGGAGGAGAGATCGCGACGGAGGTAGAGGAGGAAGAGAAGGAACAGGCTGATAAGGTGGAGGGAAAGCCAGATGATGTGGTGGAGGAAGACGAGAATGAGATAGAGGGAAGGAAAAGACAGACGATGCAGCGGAGGAAGAAGGGGAAGAGGTGGTAGAGGAAGAGAAGAGGTGAACCTTGAAGAAGTGGGGAGAAGCTTTAGATCAGGTCTTTGGCTGTGAAGTAGTCATGGGACCTCGTGGTGCAATCCATCACCGACCGCCTTCACTCGATGTGTTGGTTGTTGTATCGCGATTCGCTAGTGTTCCTCGTGTGAGTTGGTAAATGAAATGCTAAATTCTACTTGTGTCAACTGACACGATTTGGTAATTTGCAAACAAAGGGAAAAAAAAAAAAAAAAAAAAAAAAAAAAAAAAAAAAAAAAAAAAAAAAAAAAAAAAAAAAAAAAAAAAAAAAAAAAAAAAAAAAAAAAAAAAAAAAAAAAAAAAAAAAAAAAAAACATTAATGTGAATATTGAATTTTAATATGATTGACAATTGGTTTATTTTAGGTACCATGTAGTTTATTGTGTGGAAATTTGGTTGGACTATTTTTAATTTGATACTAGTGTAATGAGAATCTTTTAATTTAGTAAATGTTTACTGAGATTATTATGTTCCCCAATCAGTTGCATTTATTTCTTTGTTTAGTTATACTGCGTCTATAAACTATTGTGTCTCTATGTATCTTTTCAGTATTTGGTTAGTAAAATACTTCACTTTCAATCTTTATGTGGTAGTTTTTATATATATTTATATATGTGTGAGTGTGTGCGGCGCGTGCGTGTCGTTGTGTGTGTAAGATAAGTTATTCTTTGCTTTGTCAATTTCATCCTTATTTGTCTTTGTAATTTGAGGCATCAATTTAATGTTGCATCACATTAAAATCGTATTCGGTGTACTAGCTATGCATTCTCATGCTATATGGGCAGGATGTGACTTAAATTATTGATGCATGACCCTATAAAACTATTGTGTCTGTATGTATGTTTTCAGTATTTGATTAGTAAAATACTCCGCTTTCAATATCTATGTGCTAGTTTATATATGCATGTATGTGTAAGATAGTTATTCTTTGTTTTGTCCATTTCGTCCCTATTTATCTGTGTAATTTGAGGCGCTAATTTAGCGTTGTGTCACAAGTTCTTCATCAGGATTAAAATCGTGTTTCGTGTACTAACTATGCATTCTCATGCAATATGGGCAGGATGCCACTTATAAGTTATTGATGCATGATCCTATACATTTTTCATTTATTGTTCCATGCTTGTCATTTTACTGGTCCTCCGTGGGATTGGCTTTTGTTCAAATTTCTATGATGCATGTGTGAATGAATGTGACTTTCAATGTGACTGTAGGAACTTCCAACAGAAGAAGTCATGAAACA
Organism: Boesenbergia rotunda; assembly: GCA_024364735.1. NCBI lineage: Eukaryota > Viridiplantae > Streptophyta > Magnoliopsida > Zingiberales > Zingiberaceae > Boesenbergia > Boesenbergia rotunda. Next base: position 220,335 of record JAGFNQ010000127.1, read on the forward strand.
CCTCAATTCATAGAGACGGTATGTAAGCTCCTCCCTTCATCTGTACTTATCTTGATCACCCTTTTACATTTATTTTTGAGGATGAGAATCCTGTTAATAGGTTAGTTTAGCATAGTGGTGATGATGGAGAGTGTGGTGCTTACTATAGGGCATTGTGTTGATATTTCAATAAAAACAAGCAGCCATTATTGATATTGATATGGTCACATATGCTGTAAATAGTGCTTACTGTAATTATGATTCTTTACAATGACTCAGATAAAATATTGAATATATATATATATATATATATAGATATGGTTGCTGGAAAAATAAAATTAAAAAAATATGCTCATTCATTGTAGCAATTGAGTTATAACTCCGATTGAAAAAGGACAAAAATCATCAATACAATAACAGAATTTAGCCATGAGTCTCAACTATTTGGAGTAAGTGATATGGATTTGCCTGACCATTGAACCTTATGTAAAAATATATAGTAGAGATATCTATGCCCTCTAAATCTTTATTTAGTACGCTATATAGGATTTTCTATGGCCTTTTATCCCTCTTACAGGTGTAGAAATTAGAAAAGGGAAAACATTGTAGTACTATATTTCATAAAGGGTAATGTATTCATAGATCTTGTAGTGAAGAAAAAATTTAGTGTTTTTTTTTGTAGATGCTCAATTTTGATGGCTTTGATTGGCTCATACTGGAATTTAAATTTTTAATGTATCATTATTTTGGTATCCCCAATTATAGGTTACGCTAAATGAAATCAAACGGATGCTATGTTTTCAACACAAAGATTATATATTACAAACAATAATTGTGCTCTGAGATTTTTTTTTTACATTTTGAAGTTATTTATGTTGAAGTTTGGGATCAAATTAATTATTCTCCTTTTTTTTTTTCTAAGAAACTAAAACTTTTAGGCAGTTAATTTATATCTAAGATCACATTGTTGTTTTATCAACATATTATAGTTCTATCAGTTTATTTTTATTTTGATATAAAAATGATGAGAAAAATTAAATAAATTTAAATATTTGTATCTTGTTGAATGGAAATCACAATTAGATGAATAGATAATATTGCCTGATATTATATTTTTTTTCATAAATTTTAAAAAGAAAAAAATTTAATTTTGGATGAAAAAGATTACAATAAGAGATTTTGATTCTCAATTTGCAAAAAGAATATTTTTTTTTGTTAATACAAGTATTAATTTACATGAATTAAATTTGACTCGTCTAGTTTTTTAATGCAGAATACACATTTTAGGCACAACGAAGCTGATTATTTTGTTAGCTAGTAAGTTCCTACTTCCTACAATATAAACAAGTATAAATGGTTATCAATTTTCATCTAAAAAGTAAAATAAATAAAAAACAACATTAAAAAATTATAATTTGTTTATAGATACAATAAGATAATAAAGGGTATAATGTATACACTTGACGTTGATAATTCTCTAAACAAACTAATCAACAAAGTGATTGAGATCCTTGTAATAATTTATAACTCATTGTTCCCAAATATTAATGAAAATGAACATTTTTTTAATTGATATATTCTTATATTTAAAGTAAACAAGTACTGAAATTGTTCCAGCACAATATAATTTAGTATTGAAACTTTATCGTTTATCGTTCCGATTAAAGACAAACTATGACATGGTTTGAGATTTTAAACCTTATAATACACTGATAAAGAAAGGAGAAAGAGAAAAAGATGTACAGAGATATCAGGAAATAACCCATCAAGTGAGAAGTGAAAGCACTCGAGTTTCCTTGAGAAGAGATACAAGTTAAATAAAAAACACAATTCTACCCTTTTTTATACTTGAACAAGATGAGAAAAGGATATCTTCTTTTTTAGATCTCTGTTGGCTTTAAGCAACACATAGCTTGTTTGCTAGACTTCTACAAGATGATCACACTATTTAAGTCTTTACTAGCTATACACATGAAGCTCACAAAAAAATAGAATGAAGGCTAGCTGAAGTTTAATGAAGAAGGAAAAGAGACAAATATCCATATAAGTAGAACAAAATGTGGTTGATAGTTTCAGCATGGTTTGAAATTCTGTAATGTGTCAGGTGGCACCATCGAAATGTATCGTTTCGATAAATTACCCAAACTCGATACTACTCCGCATAGGTTGTCTCCATGTTATTGTGTTAATTATGTTGATAAGTATCGAGCCATGCCAATACTCAATACCCCTTGGCATGGTACAACACAAGTCAAAGACGAATTAAGATAATATTATTGTCTTTTTCTTTATCTTCATCTCCTTCCTCCTTTCCCTTCAATTTGCTACTGACACCATATAATTGTCAAAGATTGAAACTTCGACACGACTTGATTATGCAAAAGGGAACTAGATCTACTTCCAATGATAAAAAGAAGTCTAGGAACATGCAAGCTAGTGATATAAATCTTCCAACAAAATCAATATCTAAGTTGGGACTAGGATGAACAGGCAAAGAATGAGCAAGAGCCACTAGGTTGGAATCACGAGTGCAAGTTGTCCGTGAAAATCTTGAGCAGAGGTTTTGTGTGGTGGCTGGGAGCAAGACAGAGAGAGAGAGAGGACGAGAGGAGATGATGAGGGGGAAGTCGACGGATTTCTCCTTGAGGGAATCTCTTGAAAACCCCCAACCTTAAATAGATGCTTTGATACCATATAATTAAGAAAGAGAACTTTTATATATAAATTTTAATTACATGTATTTGTAGACTCAACATAAAACACCCAAACATGACTTATTCTACCCACAATTAATTTTATTTAAAGCATAACCATAAGATTCATAGACTCTGCATAAAAATTCTACTTGTTTCATCCTAAGCGCTGGTAAGCGGTTAAGTCGGAATAATGAATTTATTTCATTCCATTTTATGCTTGTATACGGATCGGAATCAAATATGTATATGATACTGTTTTATAACCAAACTAATTATTACTAAAATATTAATTTCATTCCATTATACTAAGCGCCCTTTTATCTTAAACCATAGGCATAGGATGTGTGTGGAGGCTTCGTGCAGTTGTTGGGAATGAGAGAACGACAGAGGAGAATAGATGATAAGGGGGAAATTACCTTCCCTTCAATGGAATAACTCTCGAAAAAACCTGACCATAAATAGTGCCTTTGGTACCATTAAAATTTATTGTCTTGCAGTATTCATAAGTATAATTACATGGATTTATAGACTCAAGATATAATCTCTAACAATAACTCTGATACCATGTGGAAATTAGGAAAGTGAATTATTATATTGCATCATTTTATAAAGTATAACTACATTACATGGATTTATAGACTCAACATAAAAACCCTATTCGTAACCTATTGTATCCAAATAACTAACTTTATCTAGATCATATCAATAAAAGGTGTATTTGTGTTCTATTCTTTCTCTATCCTCTACCTAATTTGGTTGATTCTCTCTCATTTATCATTTAGAGGGCAATAATTATTTTATTTAGTAAGGCCTACACATGATCTTATCATTCTTTTCTCTTCTGCACTAACTTTTTCTATTTTATTTTCTTGGCTCAAACATTTGTCCTGTATACTATGGTTGGTCTTACCATGAACATAAAACTTTTCTGTCTTCAAGGACCAGATGTTCACTCAAAACTTTCACTCTTCTTGATTTTTTGGCAATAACTTCTATTAATGCAGTGTTGCCATATTCTATCAAGTACTATAACCCATGGAGATCTCCATTTCCATGATCAAATGAAATTAGTTGCTTAGTGACAGGGAGAGGCAAGAACAATTAAATGATATTTGGCAGTTGTTTTGATTTTTTATGTTGGACAAATTTAGCATGAACCAATTAGCAAACTAATGCTGTCTCATGAAAGAGGATCATCATTCACTAAGGAAGGCACAATGCATTTCCCACTAGCTCAAGTAGTATGTACTTAGGGTCATTACAAAAGGATTTGCCCTCCCCCTTAAACAAAGTTTGCCTTTGTGTCAACCCTAATCATTTTGGTTTGTGCCACATTTCCAATCACATTTGTTTGACAGCAGTTGGTTGTTTGATATCATCTTCTCTTTTTTTTTCTGAAAAAGCTGCATGTTTGTTTACTATTCAATTATACACATAACCGTTCTTTCGGGTTTTTGGGTGTTAAAACTGCCGTGTATGATGTTTCCTTCATCTGTTTGCCTTCATTATTGTTTTAATTCAATTAAAAATTTGCCTAAAGATATTGTTTGGAAGTGTTTATTTCTTTTCTGTGGACTGAATTCTTTGATGATCCACCACTTGATGTCAAAGTAGAGAAACCAAGGATGAATTCTTAAATTGTTGTAAGCTATTTAGCAATGACATGTTGATCCAAGAAATTCCTATTCCGTGCAGTTGAGGTCTCGGCTAGTTGATAGGAAGCAGAAATTTGGATGATTGGCAGCACTGTACGAATATAATTCCATACAAAGTGATGGCCAGTCTCGGCAGCATTGTAAGAGTGAGCTGTGTTTCTTGAGTACTTTCTTAGTTGAATTCTTTGAATGCTGTCCATCTGAGGAAATTATGATTCTTTTTAAAATATAATTAAATATACAGAATACTGTTTCACCATCCAATTTTTATCATACCAGCGTGCAAATTAATATTGGTAGGATGAGAAATTCAGACTGATTTTGATCATCTTATGTGAGCAAACTTTGTTGATACTGCAAGACAGAAAATATCAAGATAAAACAACAATCAAATCTTATCTCAGTAGATTGACTATGTTAGATTCTTTGAACAATAGCGAGGAGCACACCGCAATGTTAGAGTTAGAGGCATACTTATTTGCTCCTAAATCTCATGAATTTCCTCAAACATTTTGAGTTTTTTTTTTTAAAAAAAATAAACCTCTAATGCAAGAATCTCTAACTTTTTTGAAAAAACTTGCATCTAAAATCATCACAAAGATAATTATAACTGCAACAATTATTTTTAGAATTAATTATTAGGGACAATTAATAATAGTCTCTAAAAGTCGATTTTTTATAGAGACAAACACACTGAAAATTCTTGCGGAGACCAAGCATAATTGTCTTCAATAAATATAAGACAATTAATAATTTACCTCGATTGGCACACTACTGATGATGACAATAGAAAAGTTTTAAGAGTCAAAATGATATTTTTAGAGACAAATAATAATTTATCTATAAAGAAATCTTTGTTAATTGATACGTTTTAAATAAGAATTAGCTTCATAGCCAATTTATCACTAAAATTCTATAAAAAAAAACACTCTAACATCCAGTTTGGTTAAAAAATAGACCGAGTCCATACATCAATACACAAAGTTACACGGTCTATGCTACATGCTTCAGGAGAGTCACAGCAACCAATCCATGATACACTAACATAACAAACAATGCTCTTATAGCTTCCTAACTTCGATACTTGCAGCTCTCAAAAGAAGCAAAGTGTAATGCTTTTGTGTAACTGGGTGGAACTACAAACCTTGCTCGTCTCGTCTAGAGGATCGTCTCTCAGACGGGGGTGCACAAGACTGAATGTCTCAGGTAAACTTTTCCAATGACCAAAGGTCTTCCCTCTATGTCTGGGCTAGGCTCTTACTTTCCACTGTTGAAGCCGGTGAGGCATCACTTGTAGAAGAGAGTTCAGTGTAGGGGACACAACTGTACTTATGAGTCGTAAAATTGAATTAATTCCTAGTATAATTTGATTGCTTGAACCTTAAATAGCGACATAATATGCTTCCTATGTGAAAATATTTAGGAATGCTGGTGTTAAACTCACACTTCAACACAATTATTACCAGAATCAAGTTTGTACCTGACAGCAGCTAGAAGATCAACTGCAGTAACTGGTAACAAGTTTCTTTTAATTATTTGTAAGTGCAAAATCTAGGAACAGGATACCGTTTAAGCCGAACAACAAATGATCAGCTCTGAGAAACTTATATGGATAGCACTAAAACACAGAGAACGGAAGGATCAAAATAATACTATTGTCAGATTCAAGTATGTACCTGATAACAGCTTTAGGCCAATGTAAGTAACTAGAAACTAACTTCCTATCAGCAGTTTGGAACTACGAAATTTGGTAACAAGTTGCAGTTCCAGCCAAACCGAAATAAAATCAACCAAACAAAGTTTGTATTAAGGAGGTGAATGGGTAATCTGGAAATAATTTCCAGGTTGATACAAACCTTCCCTTATGATTGTACTCTGACTTGTAAGATGTAAGAATATATCATCAGAAACTGAAAAGAATAGATAGTTTAAGGGCATCACAAAGAAGCTAAAGTTGAAAACAACCAACCATGAAACTAAACAGGCAGCATGATAATCTTAAGCACTTTTTGATACAGCTACAGATTAGTCTCTACATATTTGTAATACATGAAATAAGAAAAGTCAAAGTGGATGACTAGACCTACATGGAAACAGATGTCAGTGGCTAAGTGACTAAATGAAAGAATAATGGGGCATGACTTAGACAATCTTCTAAAGAATCACCATTAGACAGACCAGAGAGCTTTTAAACTTAACCTATAAGTTGAATGTCAAATATGTTTAAATTCAAGGACATCACAACATACTGCATCTCCTTCCAACTAGAGAATTGCAAAATGATTTAAATGTTTGGCAATCAACTAGATGCAATTAAGAAGAAATCTTTTTGGAATGTAGAACCAAAAATAACAAATAGAAAATAAAATTAAAAAACAAGCTTTTACTTCTTCAATATCAGCTTCAGCTTAGTGTCATTCCTCTCCTTTTGCTAACAGGGATTCAAGAGGGTGCACTTCTAAGTTGTTGAAATGATTCAGCAAAAATGACTCTACTTATAAAAAAACTCCAATGGTGCACTTTAAACTACTTTAAAAAAACAAATTATGTACCATAGTGATGTAGTAAGTTAATAAGATAACTTAGAGAAAGTGGTCACCTTTGCAATTTGTACCAGGCATAGAAGGAACTACATTGAACATTAATAGTATAGGATGAAGTTTATTCGCTCAACCATTCAATGGTGGCAAAAGGCAATTCGCCTCAGCGCTCCCGCCAACTCTCTCAGAGCCAACACGGAGGAGGTAAATCACGGGGCTACTAGTCCAGACAGTGACTAGCGCATAAGGGAGGGCGCCACCTGACTTCGCCAAGACTTGACCCTTAGACCTCATGGTGGCAACGCCTCGTGCGCTAGCCATCAATCCATCCCATGGGGACTTAGCTCAGCCATTCAATAATCTTACAAAGCAATGGCTTCAGTAACTCTAAATGAATACTCAATTCACAGTGGCTGACAAAAAGACAAGGAACAAAATAATTCCAAGTAGATTCAAGCATAAGAACAACCCCTGATTGTCCTTTTACATTCATTGACTTTGATTTCATGTCAACCTTTCACTTGACACCTAGGTGTTAGATCCCATGACCTTTCATCATGAGGCACAGGTTCATTTTTGAGTCCATAAAAGGGAGACAAGGGCTACAGTGAAAGAATGCTGAAAAGGGAGATTAGGTTTAGTAGCACAATCCACTGAGTGATTTCTATGCAATAATATGTCATCATAATCATGTTGGAGTATTCTTGTTGCTTCTCAGTTCTCTCCACTTTAGCATAGAAGAATCGTATTGTTCCACCACACCCCTCAATTGAACTTAAACTCCTCCAAACATGTACAATAACCTCTAAGAAATCCAACTGAATTCCATACTCATGCACTTCATACAAATTGCACCCACCTCAACGACCTCAGCTACTTCCATGAACTCCTTGCTATCTAGCCAATTAAGCGAACCCAACCTGCATTTCAACTCAATGAATTTCCTCCCTACTAGATCATCTCTAGCTGACTTCTATATCTGTCATAGTTTACCTCTAATAATACCTAGGCAAACTAATAAAAGAAATCACATAAAAGCAATGCGATGAAGTGATAATAATGTCAACTATTCTTAAGTTGACAATAAATACATATAAGGATGACAATAAACACATAAGGATTGTCCACATTGTAATGAGTAATTACATCCCCATGGTTTGTAGGGGAAGAATGATTGGAGCTGGTGGAACTAATGGCTCTAATGGAGAGCATTCCCACTCATTATTGTTGTCCGCCGTGGTGTGAGGCACTGAGAAATGTCTGGGAATCCAAACTTTCCCATTTGATAACCTTTCTCTTTGTTGCTTCCTCTCATGCTCCTCTATTCTTCTCTTTATCTCTGAAGCTTTTCCCCAATCCTTGCTCAAAATAGCTTGGCTTAATTCGCCCCATACCTTGGTCGACTCCGTGTTCCACACTTTCTGTCCAAGAAATTAGCAAAAGTGTTGCTTAATTTACTTCTTAATTTTAATTAGAAAATAAACACATGGAATCAATCTTCCAAAATTTGGATAGGCATATTGATTGAAGCAGCGTTGATGGATTTCATTAGTTGTAGATTCAACCAAAAGTATTATTTTAATAATTTTTGCACAATCAACATGTTTTGGATCAAGTTCAAGACTAGTTTTGTTCTATTCGTGTTAAATTAAAACTTTGAAGATGATCTAGCACTCAACATGCTTTTCAAATGTTTAGGATCCGCTTGTATTTTCTCTTTCAATGCGTTCCTTCCTAAGCTAGATGACCTAAAGCATGAACTTTTCCAATTGTTGAATGTGGATCCAACTATCGATCTCTTGTAGACTGGATTCTATTGTTGATGAAGCAGGGCTATATTCTAGTTAAATGCTCTCCATTGCAGGCCGTTGAATTACTTCTCTACCTTGAGTCCTACAAGCTCCTGGACTATTGCCTTCTCTCTCTCTCTCTCTCTCTCCCCTTGATCTGTTGTCTTGATGACTCTCCCTATCAGCCCCACGGGCAGCCGAGATGGTTAGAGCACAGGAGCTTGCATCTAATCGCCTGGGTTCGAGTCGCACGGGGCGCGCTGCGATAATATCAAAGGCGTCCTGTGTACAAAGTTCTCGGCCCAACTGTGTCTAACTGTTTCGTACGTGATTACCTCCTCGTCTTAGGGCAGGCTGTCGGGGCGCTGGGGCGAGCGTAATCGCTTTGCATGATGACTCTCCCTATCGCCTCACCACACCAGTGATAACCGTAATTTACCTCCTCCGTGTTGGTCCTGGGGCGGGCTGGCGGAGGCGCTGGGGGCGAGCGTTTCGCCTTTTTTGAATTGATGACTCTCCCTATGAAAACCTCGTTAATCGTTTCTTCCCTATTTACCCTGGCGGCCGATGGGAAATTTCCGTGAGGCCGGGTCAGTCACCCGAGGTTGGAAAAACCTCGTTAATCATTTTTTGATGACTCTCCCTATGAGCTTTGGTTCTAATCTATAGAGTTACCCTTTGAGACATCCTCATTACTATCAACTAGATATCCTTTGCCAACTAGTCAACAATTGGGGTGTTCTAATCAAGTGGGAGAATCAATCATCCATGAACTTCTATTCGGTTAGGTACCTGATGTAGTGTCCTTAACAAGATATTGCCCCTTCATTAATCTTTCCATGGTTGAATCTCTGTCAACTTTTGACATCCATGTCCTAGAGCTCGCATAATCTCCTCTCTCATTTGTTGGAGCAATCGGCCCTAAGATGGTCCGGTGTGACCATAGGGTTTTGATGTTTGTGCAAAGGGTTTAAGTTAGGCTTACCCTTGTATTTGATATGCGTATATGGAGTGTGCAGGTTGTACATGTTACGCATATGGACCTGACTGGACGGCCTCAGTACGGTAAAGGATGGCATGGAGACAAGCTGGAGGCTTGTGTGCGCATCTGAGGGACCTTGGAGTGTAGGGACGATGAGCTGATGGGCGCGGACTTCGAGGCGTACGTGAAGGGTGGCATGGATGCAAGCTGGAGGCTTGCGTGCGCATCCAAGGGACGAGGGCCGAAGACGAAGAGGGCGCGAAGGCAACAGTCGAGACTGCGGAAGAGGAGTCAGTCGAGTCATAAGGGTACGAGTGCTGTGTGAATGTACTCGGGAAGTCCTAGGGGTCAAGTGTTGAGTGAAATGTACTCAGGGAGGCTAAATCCTAGGCTGGTAGGCAGGGCAGTCGACTGGCCCGAAGGCAGTCGACTGCTAGAACACACAGAGAATCGGGTCGACCCAAGGAGGGTCGACCAGTCGACTGGCAGTCGACTGGAATTGGTTCCAGTCGACTGACTCCAGTCGACTGGTCCTGTACCAGTCGACTGGTGAAGTCTGGAAACAGCTAAGAATTCGAACGTTGGGGTGTAACGGTCGGATTTTAGTGGTACCAGTCGACTGGCCCTGGGGCAGTCGACTGGTGGCGTGGTTTTTAGCCCGAGTCCTATTTAAAGGGACTCGTTTTGGGGCTAGGTTTCTTGGCGAATCTTGCTTGGAAAAAGCTTGATAGTAGCCTTGTGTGCTCAGGTGTTTGTAGAGGATTGTGGAGAGGTTTCTCCACCCACAAGGAGCTACACGAGATAGCCGGAGAGCGTCCGGGGAGCGATCCGCCGAAGGATCAAGGGATCGTCCACCTCACGGACTGTCGTGGAGTAGGAGCTTCATCTCCGAACCACGTAAATCTTCTTGTTAGCATTGTTTATTGTTTTATTATTGTTTCCGCTGTGCAACTAACAACGTAGGTACAAGAAGATTAGACGATTTGCTATTCACCCCCCCTCTAGCTAGGGCAAAGATCCCAACATCATTGATACCATGTCTGTTGATTCCTTTGATTAACCATCGTGTGATAACCAACACAGATTTACCGATCAATTGACGGTTCAAGAACTCATGGTTCATCTGTCAGAATCTTCCATCAAGGATACTTAATTCAAAAGTTTTTACTCTCCAAGAGTTTGAATGTTTTCATTTTGGAGCAAAGTCAAACTCAATATACTGAAGACAACTTATAACCTTTCCTCTTCCAACTCTAGTACTATTTACCCGGCACCATCCTCACTGATCACTTGCCCAGATTCTCCACTAGGACTAGCTTGCAAGTCTAAAAAATTCAAGTTCATTGGCATTAAATTTTAAGGAAAATTTCTCCACTAGGGCCAGATTCTCCCAGGTGCATTCTACCCCTAATTTCCTTCATGTAGCTTAATTCTCCACCAAAGCACACAATTGATTTCCAACACAAGTTACTATTATGACTTCAGTCCTTGTAGGTGCAATTGAATAGGCCTGTAGAAGCTCATGCTCATCCTATAGTCTTCTCCAATGACTTTAGGAACTAGAGTTCTTGAGGTTTCTGCAGGAAATAAATTTACTAAGTTTGTGCACTGAGCTATTAAGACTTGTTGGCCTAAATTGTCACCACTAGCCATGCTGCTATATATGTATTTTCAGATTTCAGTGCATTTTATATCCATCCGTATCACTTAATTGCTCTTGGTCTTTCCCATGGAAAGCTATATGGTTTACAAGGGACTTTCCTCTTGGAATTGGGCATAGTTCTGAAGATTAATTTTCAACAAATCTGAAAAATTATGTGAAATAGGCAAAAGATATAGTTTCCATGTAAATCGTTTAACGTGTGCAAGATAACATCAAACTAGTTAGGATTTATTTGAACTTTAGGAACAACAAAACCGATGATTTTTCATGCAAGCAAATAATTTGACGTATACCTGTGGAGCCAGCAACACAGGAGTGTTTAGTCGAGAGATGGCTTTCTTGGCATCATACAAAACCATAACCTCTCCGCTGCAGACATCTTTCAACTCGACAACTCTTCATTAGAACAAAAAAGATGTCAGTGCTCAGTTCATGCATATACAGAAACACTATATTCAAGTTTGTTGCATATGTGTATTGTACCGGTCCCACTCGCCCTCTATTTGATAGATTGTTTTCGATGTGTTTGAGTGGGAGATTGTTCCCTTGACAAATCGAGAACTACCACCAAACCCAAGGAACCTATGGCTCTTGTAGTAGCAGAGTTCTGCCTCCAGTTCAGAATCTTTGCACCTGATTCTAACATTCCCAGTCCAATCAGCACCAGTTGGGGGAATTAGTTTTATCGTCAAGTTTGGTGAATCCATTTCGTAGTTCTCCCCGAACGTCAAAAGCCTCAACTGCCTCTTTCCTTTGATTGTAGCTTCAACACTGGTACCTTTTTATAAAGAAATTTAAAGGAAAAGAGGTGTGACTAAGAGTTATATCACAGCCGTGATAGTTAGGAATCTATAAAAGAAAACCTACCATGGAACCTGGGAACAACGCTGTTGCACCAAATCAGTTCTATATTAAGATTTGTATCAGTCGCATGGAGAGCAGTCACTGGAGGATGATGAGAGACCTGCCAAATCAGTTCTAGTTACTGAGAATAGACAGCACAAGAGTAGACATGGAGGAAAGTAGAGATTCTATGGTGCAAACTCATGCCAGGGGTAGAGTTATGACACTTGATTTCATGCTTATATGCCATTACTGGTGGTGATTGTGTAGATACAACAATTGGAAAGGGTTTGCAAATAACTTGATCCATGTAATACTACTCATCCTGTGAAACTTCTCATTTAAATTGCTTTATCTTTCTCCATAGTCTTATTGGCATATTTGTACCATATTTGGATATTCTTCCTTCTAGAAATGGAATGTAACAACAAATTTTCATAAAACGCAAATTAAATTATTAAAATTAAGGACAAACGAAGTAGGGTAGCACCCATGAAGATTGATACAAATATTAATTGTTCTTTTTGCTCTATTTTAATTGATTTACATTGTTACTAGTTGTACAATTATACTTGTTGGCCTTTAGCTCAGATGTTATCAGTGAGAACTATGGCTCATTTACTATATGGCTGTCGCATGGGTGGAAGGTTGATCTCACTCAATATTTGTAGGGGATCTAACCCATTTACCATTACAGTTGGTGGGTGGGCTTCTAGCCAATGGAGTTTTTGAATGCCATAAAAGAGATTATTTTCTGTTGTTTAGATCATCAACATTGGGGCCTAACAAATTGGCCTATGAATGGATGTATTTTCTTTCTCATCCAAACTAAAAGATACTAAGAAACCATGATGGATTTGCAAAAAAGTGTTTTATATATTAAGCTATGACGAGAACTAAATATTTAACTTCAACTAGGAAACCTCGAAGAATGCATAAAAAGAAAATATGATGAGACCCAGCATCAAGTGTACTCACCTGCTCAAGGAGCACATTAAGGGATCCCCTAGAAACATGATGAGTTTCTCCTAAAATGGGATTGTAAGGAGCTTGGCCAAATATTGCAGGTCTTGTGGTTGATATACTCCAAGCAACCACTGAAATAAACCTATTAAGCTTGCTCTGCCCTTGGGCACACTTACACAAGTAGTCCTCATTGTAGCAGTAAACCATTTCTCCATAGCATTGGAGTTGTGACTTGGGCATGTTGAAGAGAGATGGTAGCTGCATATTAAAAAAAAAAAAGGAAAGATTCTCAATTTAAATAGTAGTGAAATACATGAAGAACAATTATACATTTTAGAACACTTGAGACACACTTGGAGTTGTGAATTAAGTACATTAGCTTGTAGCCTTGAAACTATTTGACTTTTTCACATTTTACTTCGACTTATTTTATCAGTTTGATTTTATGAGTTTTACTATAATATTTAGATCAAACAAAGTAAATTTGCAAAGGCTATTCAAGTTTAGCATGAAAAAAAAACTGTCTAGTATGTACTAACCAGTGGATCTCATAAATAAAAATAATAATTATCCTTTGATTAGTAAGAAATATTAGAAATTAGTAATAATTATCTTTCAAACTTTATTAAAATCTCATTCATAATGGAGAACTAGCACCTTTAATATAATTTTTAAAAATTAAATAATATAAATTTATTGGTCATAGTTGAGTCTTGAAATAAAAAAAAATAGAGTACCAAATCTAAAAAAAATACAAAATCAAATTTTGACCAAGACACATTGTCAAATGTGAAGCTTATAGGATTTTGTTATCCTACTTATATTATGATTCTAATTTTGTAAGCATCATATATATATATATATATATATATATAAATTTTTTAGAGCACGGGATTTAAAAGTTTGATTTTAAAATTTAAGTTATAACATTTAAGTTAAAGAAATAAAAATAATACACTTTATGCCCACAAATCTCACACTGAAGCAGGGAAACAATCCTTCGGATAATCATTTACTAAAAAAAACTCTAATAGTGTTGTTAATGATATTATTATAAAAGATTTTTTTATTATAACAAAGAACTATCTTTTAATTAAAATTGAATTGAGCAATTAGATTTTAGAATAGCGACGGATCTTCAATTAAATGAGAAAGAAGCATGGCTCAAAAAACAAAAACAAAACATGCATACAAATTACCCAAAATATATGAAGTCAGGTAGATATTTATATAAATTGTGTGTGTAGATTTCTGTTGAAACGTGACTGTTAGGAATTCATGAACTCTGACAGAGTTCATGGGCTCACTCAGGCAGCAGTAGCCCCAACAAACTCCTACTTCCTAGTCGTTTTCACCCATAAAACGTCATAAAACTTGAAATTCGAGTAGTCATGTCGAACATTAAACTCCATAAAACGACAACTAGCTTCTCTCCCGCTTCACATTGCCGACCATATTTAGTACCACAAAAAGTCAAGATAAGCTAATAGAGATAACGTTATAGCCTTAGGTTTTGTGGGGCTTTATTAAAAGCGCACTCAGATTTAAGAAATTTTCAAATCACACATCATATTGTAGGTGGGAAAAAAATAATGTGTGATTTGAAATTAGAATGATCACAAGATGTACTAATCTAGGATACAATAGAAGAATAATTAATTATCCTCTTAAATATTTCTGGTTCAATTTTTAATTACGATATATTTTATAAAAAAAAATTCCAACTTAGGCGTGAACCTTAGGACATTAAGTTTCGATCTGGACCACTCGCCGCGAGCGCTTCCCGATTTACCCTAGCGGCCAATCAGAAATTTCTGTGGGGTTGGACCGATCGCCCGAGATTCGACGTTACCCAACCTCATTAATCATTTTTTCTTTGATTAATCACATATTTTAATTTCTATTTCCAAAATATTCAACTTACATTCAAAAGATTAAATACAAAAATTATTTTTACGATTTGGATGCATACAACCTCATTTCTTTCTCAACTCGTGGAAAGTAAATCTCTCTTCTTTCCTCTCACCTATCAGGTCTGATTGTTATTGATGGACCTAGATCTATGCGCGCTCTTTGATTCAGATCCTTCAGGATTTGTGTGATTCAGATTAGACCTAACATTGGTTTGATTTTTCAATGACCAAAATTACGTTCTAGTTGAAAGTTAGCATAACATTGTTGCACATTCAGAGAGACCAAAATAAGTAATGGAGAGCATCGTTTAGACTCCTTGCAACCTTAAAAACTAACAAGATTTAAAATTCACTGATGGACCTAAACAGATTTGATTGGATTCATTTCGAATCATGTGGGTTTCTAAGATTGCAAAGAGTCCAACGATGTCTTCCATTACTTATTTCGGCCTCTCCAGAGGTGCTACAATGTTTGCTAACTTTTGGCTAAAGTGCAGTCTTGGCCTCCAAGAAATTATGCCTACCCATGGTAGTGTTAATTCATATCAGGCCCAATATGAATCTAATTTCCTGAAGATCAGAACTTTGCTTTAGTTGAAAGTTAGCATAGCATTATAACACCTCCGAAGATGTTGAGATAAGTAATTGAGGATACTATTGGACTCCTTACAATCTCAGAAATCATCCAATCGAACCTGTCTAAGTCCATCAGTATGTTTCGGTCGAAACCTACTGATAGGCCTAGATCTGTGGGAATCTGGGACTGCAAGAAGTCCAACGGTATTCTCCATTACTTATTTCATATCTTGTTCATGATGGCATTACACTTATAACAATAGGAAGATGTATGATAAGCACAGAGCTCAATATCACATAGGAGAGAGAGAGTGAGAGACATGATGAGGTCACGTGCATTCAAATTAGATTTTTTGAAAATGTGGCTCGAATGCATTTGAAACTGGCATGTGAAAAGCTAATATTAGCGGGAAGGGTAGAACGAGAAGGTCATCTAAATCAGTGCGCTCTTTGATCATTTTCAAAGTATGGTACATGATTTGAGAATTTCTCAAATCTACGTGTGTCCTTTGATAAATTCCAATAGCTTTTGCATCCATAAGTAAATATTTCACTATTGAGATAATTTTGGCTCCAACAAAACTTATGATACTTTTATATATAAGGTCTTATTTATATCAAAGCCACAAGCATGCATGTATCCCGTATTCTACTGTCTTTAGTAGAGAAAGTATTAAATTCTTAATTTCGCATAGTTCTACTAGCCAAATTTTATTTTATGTTCGTCTACACCCTTCTACTGGTTCAATAAATGAATAAAATTCATATAGCCAACATTAAATAGTTCAAATAAAACAATTTGGCGATGATAACTCCCCAGCTATTAGCATGATATGTGAAAACAGTTAGATGGAACAATTATTAAGGATTATTTTGATAATTTCCTGCTTTACTACCCAGCTATTAGTACAATTGTTAGGGTGTATCCTATTCCTATCAATATAAATGAATCCCATGATACGAAGATGACTTGAATTTTTTTTTTTAAAAAACAAATCTTTCCCTGGAGAATTGTTAAAGTAAATTATTTAACAATATATCCAAATAATTATGACATGGCATCTCAAGAAGTTGGCTAATCGCACTGGCCCGTTCATTAGATGAATGTAGAACACATGGCTGGATTGGAGATATCTTTAATCAAATAATTAATTAATTAATTAATTAAATTGAGGATATGGTGACCATTAAGACATACCTGGAAGCGGGTGATATCGGATCCTGGCCGTACGTTACAGAAGAGGCCGAGCAGTTGCTGGAGGACGTTAGGCGGCTGGTGCTCCGCCGCCAGGCCTCCTTCCAGAGCCACCGGCGCCGTCAGCACCACCCTCTTTCCTTCTTCCGCCTCCCCTTCCCTTTCATTCTTTCTCTGCACCGCCAAAGACACAGATCATTTATAACATTTAACAAATTCTTTAAACTGTAATATAAATTTTCAATTATTCCGAGGCAGAAGGAGTGGACGCGTGCCTAGTGCTCCTGGAATTGGAATGGCTAATGAGGTACAAAAATGAAAGGACTTTGAAGAAGTACAAAGTTTATAAACAATAATGTTCATCACGTTAATGAAATCCAGCATTTAGACACAGCTGGTCCCCCTGTAATCATTGTACTTAATTTTAGCGAAATTAGGCTATGATGTAAGAGCGTCAAATTATTAAGTATTCGGTGGGATATTATCGTTCTCTATGAGTATTTTTTAATTTACTATGACCGTCAATTGAAAATTTTCGTGAGACAAAATCAAACATTCCATATTTAATTATTATATAATTCATCATTTTTAATTTTAGCAAGACAGTCCATGATTTACTCTCTCCCAATTACGTAAGACTGAGGCCACCAGGTTGACACATTTCAGAATTAATTTTAACAAGATTGACCTCGAATGCGAACTAAGTCACGAACCAATATGGAAGTCGGAACCATAAAGGCTAAAGCCGCCAAAGAAATTTAATTCTGCTTGTTTTTTATTATTTTATGTCTATGGATGTAAATTAGACGCCGGGCCAAACTTAGATATATTTAAGTTTGCCCAAATTTATTTTTTAAATTTTTTTATCTCGAATGGATTTTAATTATCGAGCTCAATTATATTGTCTTTATAAAGAATTAGAATAAAAATTTATTAATATATTAAATTTATATTATTTTTTATGTTTAACTTATGATGAATAATTTAAGATTATAATACTTTATAAATTACTATAGTTTTATATATTTAAATGAGAAATAAATTTAAAATTAAATTTTATATAATTTAATAAATAAATTTATTTAAAAATTATTCATAAATTTTATTCATGAATATTAACAATTTATTTAATATATTCGTTTACCATTAAATAAATATAGATATGCAACTAAATATCAAGCTTTTCAGAAATGTTTAATTTATTTCTCTCTATGCACTATAGTTCAAAGTCACGCTGCAGACATCATCCGCGCCTCTGACATTTTGAATTTTTTAAAAAAATTAGATTAAGTCAATTAAGATTTTATCTTTAAAATTATATATATAACAAGTTCAAAGAGTTGATTGAAAGCGTTAAGCTAATAAAGTTCATTGTATTGATCAAATTGAATAAGATAGTTTAAAAAATGAATCAACTATGTCAAACAAGTCGAATCTGACAAATAAAGTAGGCAAATTAAGTGAACCAACTGGGCAGATTAGGCCTAGCATACCAATCAAGCAGATCAAATCAAGAGGACCAATCAAACACTCATTAGATCACGTTGTTTGATTGGGCACACTTGGCCAATTAAGCTAGTGCCTGGTGGACAATCTAGTTGAGTTGACTAGTCTTACTCTTGCATGTTCAATTAATTAGTTGTGATAGATAAGTCTATCTAAGGGGCATGACTTAGAAGTTGATCGTCTTGATTATCATATAATAAAATTGAACAGGATAGAGAGAGTGAAAATGAAAGAGTAAAAATAAAATGAATGACGTAATACTTTATATGTATACGTCCAATTATCACTTGGATATCATTGGCGGCTTTCGACGGTCGTCCCGAATCAAACTATACCCTGGGGACATGGTGAATCCGTCGGAGATCGCTGCATGTAAAATGTCACGTTATTCACTTTATCTTTCACTCTCCCATTTTCACTCTCTCTATTATTTTTCAATAAAATTATAGAATGAAATAAGGTATATTTTCAGTGAAGTAGAAAGAAATATTTTATGTTGCGATGATCAGAATTTGAAACCAACCATGTAAGATGGCGGGGTCCATGGCAGAATGAGTGAGAGAATAAAGGAACTGACCAATTGATCAAATTATATATATATATATATTATATATATAATATATATATATATATATAATATATATATATATATATATATATATATATATATATATAGAGAGAGAGAGAGAGAGAGAGAGAGATGAATTAGTCATGTATGATTAGATATGAACGGAACAAATCGTACAGGCTTCTAACTATTTTGATATAAATATATTTTTATTATTATAAAAAATTCTTTATTTATTATTTAAATATTCATTAATCAATGAAAAAAATTAGGCAAATAAAATTAAAGAGCAACTATTACTACCCTGTACTTATATCTATTTTACTTTATTAACAGTCTAACCACTAGGTTCTTTGGCCACCGCCCTAGCCTCGCCCAATCTTCGTCTTTCTTCTGCAGTACGACGAGGAAACAGAGTCCCCCCAAGCTAAACAGAAGAAAAATGCTACGTTTACTCATACGCATCGATTTCGATCGGTTTGTGCTCGAGCAAGAAGAAGGAAAGGGCGGATCGAAGTTTCACGGCGACATTCGTGAATGTAGAGAGTGCATCGATATCTTCTCTCGCAGATGGAAAGCACAGCGCACGGTTCGAGGAAAACAGGATGAAACAAACGAAATTTCACAAAGAAACGAAACATAAACCCGCTGGCGATTTCACTGACGCAAGGAGGCATCAGATCCATCGCCACTCGTCCAAATCAAGGCAAAGTAAGCGATCGAAGTAGAGGGCGGAGATTAAACGGGAGCGTACCATCACTCGATGCGACTGAGATCCAATCCTGTTAATGGGCGATGCTCCGATCTCGAAGCGGAGTTTCCTTCCCGTCGCAAGCCGATGGCTGGCTGCTACCGCACTTTGTTTTGTTGAGTCGGTAGCGAGCGGAGAGACCGGTGAGGAAGATTCTAATTTATAGCGCCGCTAATTGCATTTCGACCCTGTACTTTTTTATTATTTCCCTTCTAGTTTGCTTTCTCAAAAGATACCCATTAAAAGTTGCATGATTTTTTACAGTACAGTCCCACTTTTGTACATTAAAGTTGTATTTATAAAATTTACCAAATCAATCACGGGGCTTAACTTTATTTTAAACTAGTGATAGTGATAATTTATATGTGTTACATCTAATATAATACATAAATATACATAAATTTTATCTAATTATAAAATTAAATTTTATTTAGTTAAAATTTTAATTTTAATAATTTTAAATAAAATTTGAAATTTTCTTTTTTTTATTTGATAATATATTTTTTAAAATTTAATTTTGAATTAAGATTTAATTTTTCTTTTTAAGATTTATAATTATAGATTTATCTTTTGAATTTATATTTTTAAAATTAAAATTATATTTATTAAATTTTTAGAATTTAAAGGATAAAAAATTAAAATTATTAATAAGCTTTGAAATAATGTTCGGTGTGGAAAAAAACATTAACATAATTTAATTTTAAACTTCAATCAATTAAGTAACATAATAACAAAAAAAATCATATTGACTCGAGAATACATTTATTTTCTAAAATAGCACTCCTCCCTTTACTAAAATTATTGCAAATTTCGAGATATATTGGACTGATCTAGAAAAAGAGATGAGATGGGCTTTGAATATGACAGAGGTGAGATAAATTTAAAAAAAACTAATGCATACTAAATTTAAGAGTGGAAACTTTTTTTAATTTTTTCACGATAGATAATTAAAAAAAATTAGATCAGGCTATAGGCTAGAGTCCAAGACGATCTGTCCTTATTTCTTATTATGATTAGAAAAGAGAAAGAAATCTTTGTTGGACTACGGAGAGTCTTTTATGAGTGGGTTTCTAGAATGCAAATAGTAGTTTAAATTTGTATTAATATTGAAACTTGAACAATAATGTCGGCCCATAACTAGAGACGAATAGAAGAGATGTGTTGTCTAGTCATGGTTGACTTTGGTTCACATTGGCACAATATGAAATAATGTATTAGGATTAAAGCTTGATCCTTGTCAATGGTTTGAGGTAGCTTGAGGTTTAACGCAATGTCAATCAATGCTCCATAATAATAATAATATTATAAACTATAAACCATCTGTGGAAATATGTTTAAGGAAGGATGCATAGTTAATAAATAGTGAAAACATTCAAATTGTGTAAGGCTACTTGTTTTTATATTTGATCAAAATAAAATACAATAAATGTAGGATTCAAAATGTTAAAGAGAGTGAAAAAAAATATATAAAATAAATAAATAAAACTATAATATTATTTGGGTACTTCATTAGAAGGCTTATTAAATACTTAAATAATAGAGAGATTCAAATTATTATAAAAAATACTTTGTACGAGTTCCATTATAATTTTAAAATTACATTTTTTTTTCTTAGAGGGTAACATAGATAATTGACCTATGAAGTTTGTCTGAATTGGACAGGAGTCGATTCACAAAGTGTCCATGTCCGTGATTGTCTCTGCTATGCGTCTTCTATATGTCTCCCTCTATATGACGTGGGGTCGCGCTAATGTAAAAATCTTTATTATATAGCACCTTACCATGCACACCCCATAAGCACCCAAATTTTTTTCGATTTGAATTATTTTATTGTTTATATTATAATCGAATTTCTAAATCCTAAAGGCAAAAAGTTATTAGTCTAACTGAGGGCATAGAAAAATTAATCAGAGTTGTCCACATTTGTCGCCCATGAGAGGTGTGCAAGTTTTAAAAAAATCTTATTTATATTTAGTCTGTACACTTCCCATGAATTGCAGACATGGATGACTCTCACAATCAGTAAAACATTAATTTCTTTTGTTTATTTTTTTTAAACTCCCGATTAGGCTAATAAGATTTTGCCTTTAGGACTTAAGGTTGAGTTATGATATTAAGGTCAAAAAAAAAAAATCAAATCAAAAAAACATTAAATGCTCATTGGTGTGTGTAGGAGGGTAAGGTGTGTAATTTTGTTATATTCCACACCCCTTGCACTACACACATAGTGAGTACATAATTTTTTTTTTTTTGTAAATACTGCCATCTAACCATTAAGCCCCAAAGATAAAGTGCTCAATAGCTTAACTGAAAGTAAAAAAAAAAATTAATTTTGAAAAAAAAAACACTAGGCAATGCATGTACTCATCGTTTAAGATAACATTTAACCCTCTGTCTATATATATATATATATATATATATATAGAGTTTTGATATATCGCACCCTTTATACTGCACATTCTGTGAGCATCTCAAAAATTTATTTGTTTTAAATTTTTGTGTGTGTTTAATACTATAACTCAACTCCCAAATTAATCTAAAGGCAAAATCTGATTAGGATAATCGGGAGCTTAAAAAAATAATAAAAAAATTAATATGCTCACGGGATGTGTGGCATAAGGGGTATGACATATCAAAACTATATATATATATATATATATATGATCCGGAAGTTGATAGGTGGGATGGTGATGCCTGGTAATGTGACTAATGCGCTGACGGAGATGACCTGACAACGAAACTCCAAGGAACGTTATAAGGGCACCAGAAGGGTTTCCAGCGATCCTACTCTGACGCTCAAGTCAGTGGGCTTTTCAGGAAAGAGGAAGGAGTATATTTGTGAAAAATGAGAGAATTTTGACTTTTCCAAGTGGCCTTAATTATCTTTTATTCTGTCTCCTGACCATTTTCCTTCTTGGAATCTTAATAATATTTAATGTAGCCGTTATGTTAATATTCCCATAATGGTCGGTGCTCATTAAAGAGTGCAACAGTGTCCCCTTTCTCATCATTCAATATATTGATGACACCCCAAAAGTATTAAATGCTCTCCCTAATGGATAATTGTCATACGGGGTGCTTAATGGAACTTGCCTTGACTAAAGGGAAGTTAACCCTATCAACCGGAAACTACCCAAGCATCCCCGATTGGGAAGGCACTCCCGACCGGACAGCACATTCTACGTCAATTATATCAAAGGTATTCGCCCTTTACAACTAGCGATAATTAAAATCCCGACCGAGAGCCATGGTTCTGGACTGAGGCCAACATCTGATCCCCAACTGGGACGCCATTTGGCTACAAGAACGAATCTACACGGGCATCCTCATAAAACTTTATATATATATATATAAATATAGTGGGGCTCTGCTGCGGACTGTTGACGTGGCAAGCAAACCCCGCGCTGACTGGGTTTTTTTTCGCTTGTCTCTCGTGGCACGAGCTGTTGGTTTCGCCCGCAGCCCTCCAAAACCCATCGACGCAACGCAAACCCTAGCCGAAACCAGTGATTCCCGCCCTCGCGTCCCGCGACCCTTGCCCTCGCATCCCGCGGCCCTCGCGTCCTGCTACCCTCGCCTCCTGCGGCCCTCACCTCCTGCGGCCCTCGCACTCGCCTCCTGCGGCCCTTGGAGACCTTGAGCTCGTGTCGACGCCTCCGGATTCCTCGGCACTGCAGTCACTGCGTCGCTGGCATTTCTTCTCCCTCGGCCCAGCAGTTCCCGGCCCCCTGCCATTTCTTCTTCCTCGGCCCGACGGGCGGACACAGCTTGCTCCAGCCCTCTTGATTTTGGAGTGAAGGTATTTTGGTATTTTTCTAATTCATTGTTTTGTTTTCTTGAAGGTATTTACTGTTAGTTGTTTGAAAATTTTGATTCCAATAAGATCAATGTTATTAATCTGATATGGCAGATCTCTATGTTTTTTTAGAATGGCTAATCGTGACACCAATACCAAAATTGGCAACCATGTGATGAAATTATTTCTACCATCGTACCAAAAACTCTAGTTAAAACTTGAACTGCACAATGTTTGCCTTTTAGGCTCACAGTCTGATGCTTCATTTTTATACACAATTTTTGCTTCATTTCTTAGGCAACCATGGGATGAAATGATTTTTTTTTCTTAGAACAGATGTTTCTCATTCTGTTCTAATCTTTTTTTATTTTTGTGTAAGTTGTTTGTGTTATTTAGATGGTTTGCTGCTTCATTTCTTATAAAGAATATCTGATATAAATTTACAGATTCGATATAGAAACAATCAACTGTTATGTTTTTACACTCTGTTTTCAGTTCACAGTCTGATGTTTTGAGTTTAGAGTTTCGAATGTTCTGTTTTTTACACCGTGTGACTATAAATTTAGTTAATATAATTATATTATCTAAGATCCGATTATATACATAGCAAATTATATTACATGGTATGCTTATATTTCTTGATGAGTTATGATTTCTGGTATCTATTTTTATGATTCTGTTGTTATTTCTTTTAGTATATTTGTTTAGGTATTTTTTTTTGCAGGAAATTTGCAAGGCAGTTTTCCTCTTCATAAAAGAATGGTAAGTTGTTAATTTTAAGTTCTAATATTTTGTTTATATAAAATTCTATTAATTATTTTTATATAGGGAAAAATATATGTTGTGTTTGTTGGCCATAATCCCGGTATTTATGAAAAATATATGTTGTGTTTGTTGGCCATAATACACGAGGGCCGCAGGACGCGAGGGCGAGGGCGATGGAATCGCCGGTTTCGGCTAGGGTTTGCGCTACGTTGATGCGTCGATGGGTTTTGGAGGGCTGCAGGCGAAACCAACAGCTCGTGCCAGCAGCGAAGCTAGATTGAAAATTCAAGGGGTGCTTGTAAAGAAAAAAATTATTAACAAATTAATATATCAAGAAAAAAAATACTGAATTGATAACGCTAATAATAAAGATATAAATATATATGCATACAATAAGATAATTATTTCTTGACACTCGAATTATCGATACTAAGTACGGATGTACAATCCAGAGGCAAATGTGCTCTTCAAGTGTTCAGTTGTTAAAAATATTATAAAATTTATTCATTTTCAATTGTGACAAAAATCCCCTTCTCAATGTATACTACCAAACTATCATTCCTTCACTCATTCTCATCCTCCATCCTATTATGTTAATCAATCTTAATAATTTTCATTACATAAAAACCTTTTCAACAGAAACACAGTTGCAACAGGTAAATCTAATATTAATTCAATCAAATGATATACCAATAAAAAAAAGTACATTCTTATCAATATTAACTATCTTTTTAACTAAACTTCTCAAATCTTCAATTATAGAAAATTCACCTAGTACATAAAAAGTTGGGGGCTTGGGTTGGGGCTGCAATCAAGTGAGTGACTAAGAAAAAAAAACAATTCTTTAGGTATTAGGTGGTTTAATATTTGAATTGGGAATTTAAGAGAGTCAAATTCAAATAGATCAACTGTGATATTTTTTTAAATTTTTTTATTTACTTTTAAGTAGACTAATCCTCAACTCGACCCATGAATACAATTATTCATAATATTATCAATTTACCATTTACTTTTAGTCATTTTTGAAATAAAATTCTCTCTCTATGTGAATCCATATCCAATCTTATCAATTGTTTTCCCGTTTCTCATGATTATCTTTTTCTCTAACATTTCTTCTATTTTTTTTTCATCTGGCAATTCGAGTTTGCTTTGCCTTGGTTAGACTTTTAGGAGTAAAAAATTAAAAAAGAGAGAGAAACCATCTGTATTTCTCGTCTTCTTCGTAAAGACTTAGAAGCCGCTGTCAGCTACCTACTGTGACTACGGACATGGACTGTAACTTGATCGCTGGCAGCTACCTACTGTGACTACGGACTAAATGAAGAAGCCGTCATTGTCCATAGGCATTGGTCGCATCGCTGGGGTGTGAAGTCGACGAAGATAAGAGATATTGTCCTCACCTCCGAGAGTAAGAGGGTGCTTCCGCACCCCCTCGCTCCCCCTTCCATCCGCCACTGGCTCGTGCCACGAGAGACGAGCGAAAAAAAAACCCAGTCAGCGCGGGGTTTGCTTGCCACGTCGGCCGTCCGCAACAGAGCCCCACTATATATATATATATATATATATATATATATATATAGCTAAAAATAATAATTAACTATAACAACAACAAAAATGAGAGTCGGTGTTATTTAAAAATCAACTATCTGAAATATATACTTGCATTAAAATATATATATCACTATTATTATATCTACCTAATAATTTTGTGAAAATAAGAGACAACATTACACGTAGCCAACTAAAATAATTGTCGTATTTATTGTTCAAAGGAACAACATCTACTAGGACTAATACCATTGTTCAATTTTTTAATTTATCGATGACTATAATTATAAAGTTGACTGTGTAGGATATTCAGGATACACATAATCTTTTGCAAACCCAAAAAATTAAAAATTTTAAATTATAATTCATCAAGACTTAAAAAATTAGGATCATAAATTATGGTATATATAAAAGAGTAAAATAAAAAAATAAATAGTTATTATAACGATAGTTCGTTAAAAAATAAAATAGTAAGAGTAATTAAAAAAGAATAGAATTATAATTCTTAAAATAATAATAAAAAAAATTATTAATATATATACACATTTCAGATATGATCAACGTCTCAATATATGATTTGAAAAAAAATTAATATATTATCATATGAATTATAATTTATATTTGGATGTGTATGACAAATCGATTATAAATATGATTTGAACATGTACCTAATCGAAGGTTCCTATTTAATAAGGGAGTCATTCAAATAATTGTGCTTGCAATACTAATTTTTTATTAAATTAAAAAAAAATATATATATATATATATGGGATGTTTGCAGCACGTTTAAATGTTAAATACTTTAAACGTATTATCTTGTAGTAATCATTAAATTATTAATGTGAAAATATTTAGAATAACACTAATGAATTATATATGTGATTTGGACTTATATTTAATAAGGGACGTATTTAGTTTTTAAAATTTAAGTAGAAATTAAAGAATTTTTTTGTAAAAATAAAGTTTGAATATTATGTACTTGGAATTGTGTTTTAGCTTTTAGCTTTTAGTAAGAAGAAAGTTGATTCTAAAATGGAAAAGGGAGGCTATTTGTCTAAAAATATGAAAAATATTTTCTATGTTTAGTAAATATAGATTTTTGATAAAAGAAATTTTGCTTTTGATGAGCAATAAATATGAACATTTTCATTAAAAAGAAAAAAGAAAAAACTTATTCAATCTAATCCATGTGCAAGTTACACGTTAATAAATCCACAAGTGCTCTAACGCTGTCATTGACGAGGACACCTAGATTTTTCGAAGTCATAGATTGTCCGAGTCAAATTATTTAGTTAATGTTCGATAGAACTAATCAATCAAAATAAATTTGTGGCTTTAAATAGATATCATATCAGTAGAGGAGTGGCCAATTCATTTAAGAGAGCTAGTCAGGCTAGGAATGCTGGTCCAAATAGGTTGACTATAGTTCAACATAAGTGGGCGATGGAGCAAAATAATCAATCAGACTAAGACTAGGTAGTAAATGAACTTGGAGTGATCGATCCAATCCAAAAAAATTTTCACCGATCACCAAGATAAATCGGGAAGTGTTAGCGATAGACAGTCTAGAAGTCCAGCGTCTCACGGTTCGCATCCCATTTGAAAGAAAAATTCTTACAAAATACGCCGTAGCTAGGGATCGAACCGCGGATGTCAGGATAGCGACGAGTCATCCTACCATTGTATCATAGCCTCGGGGGCAAAGAAGATAGGTAAGATAGGAAGGGATTAGTTGATCTAAGCAAAGAAGAGGCTAGAGGGTTAATTAAGTTGGTATGTCGAAGATGATTTTATTATTTTTTTATTATTAAGGTAACTATTGGAAATCTTAAAGGTTACTATTGAATAAATCTGAAACATAATTTATACCCACTTAACATTTAAAAGTTAACCTCTAAAATATTGACTTTATTTAGGATTCAAATCTGTATCATCTTATTGTTTGAGTTTTAACGTTAAATTCGATTAAATAAAACCTGGTTAAGAAAATTTCAAAAAAAAATTCGGAATGGATTTTACGATTTTCGAATCATTAGATGAGGTTTGAGGGGTTGAGGTATTAACACCTAATTTGAAGGGTCAAATTGATTTAAAACCCTAACCCAGAGGGTGCAGATGATAAACTGTAAGTTGTTGAGGGTTAAAAGGCATAAACTTGGGATCTAGGGCTGTGGGTTGGAAAAGACAAAATCGGAGGGGTGATTTGCAAAGAGGGCTAACTTACAAACCTTCTCCACTGTAATCTCCGCCGGCAAGCCTTCCGTTCGATCCCGACGCCATCGCCGAAGCATTTCCTCTCCTTGTAATCTCCGTCAAGCAACTTCGACGACCCTCCTCCTTCTCGAGATATTTCATAGATGCCTTGCTGAGTGTGTATCTTCGCCGTGGATTCAGCCGATCAGAGCTTCTGTTGGCGTCACAAGATTTGCCGCCGGTGAACCACTTGATTGATGTTCAGTTCTCCTGCCGTGGTGACGATCTGCTGCTCGCGACAAGGGAAGATCTAGGGTTGAGGGCAACCGGTTGGAGAAGGAGGCCTGATTTGCGAGCTTCTATTTGGTTACCACTGGGATCAGCACAGAAGGGGGAAAGGATTAGTGTTTCAGGGTTAAATTTCTGTTCTTGAGGGAAATTTTATTTTGGGAATTGATTCTATGTGTTTAGATGAAGTTGTAGTAAAACTGAATTGTTGATCTTGTGACCTCTGTAGGTTGTGGGATGAATGTTTTGATTAGATTCTGCTCCTAGCCATGATTTACACTTTTGGTTAGCTTTGTAGATGGATTCGGATTGAGTTTCATTTGTTAGGCTGTGATGATTGTTGTAGGGTAGAGGTTGGAACTTAACCTCTATTAGTTGGGGTTAACTGGAAGTTAATCATGAATTAGGGTTAATTAATGAACTACCTCTAGAACGATCTTGTTTAGGATTGGGATTTGTCCCCACGAGATGCACTGATGGTTAGTACGTGGGTGTTACCACCTAGAGGTCTGGAGGTCAAAACCTGACAAAGTCAGTATGTCCGCTCTCCCCACGCACTAATCACAGCATCCGGACTAGTAGCCCCTGATTTACCTCCTCCGTGTTAGTCTTGGAATGGGTTGGCGAGGGCATTGGGGACGACCGAATCACCTTTTTGCCACCTTGTTTAGGGTTGGGATTTAGTTCAGTTTGATTTTACTTGCCATAGTAGCTGAGAATGTATTATAATTCAGGGCATTGACCTGATACAGACGCACAGACGTGAGGTGGCTTCTCCAATACGGAATACATCTTAAGACAGGTACTTTTTACTTGTTTCTGTAGATCATTTACTTTTATGCATGACTATTATAATTTATTATAGGCTGCTTTATCTTGATTCTGCTCTAGTTGTTTTGTTGTTTGGTACTTATATGTTTGATCTTTGAGATGATATATTTAGTATCTAAACAGTCTCAACATTGGCATTACTTATCTGTAGAATACAATTGTGTAGGACGAGTATATAGGAGTGGTCATGATGATATACATAGTATAGGGTGGATGCCTGGTTGTTCATTGCTATATATACCCGGTTCATGACTGATAGATCATAGTACTGGTTGGATTTGCGTGTATCGTACGGTTGCGTGGATGTTGATTTGATTTGAGTTTACATGTTGTACCCTATGCATAGTATATTGTTACATGGTTGTTTGATCTGGTTGGTGCCAGATGCATTAGTATCATGTACCATTCCTACACAATTGCACACTGATGATCATTAGCTCCCTGTATGGTTGATGACGGGTCATTAGTCATATTTCTAACACTATTTTTGCATGCTAATGATTACTGGCTCCTTTGTTGTTGAGATGAGTCGTCAGTCATATAGGTTTACCCACTCGACCACTTGGGTTGTGGTAGTTGGAGTGCGTGCAATTATCTTGTTGTGCCATGCTCGGCTACTTAGAAGTAGTGATAGTTGGAGTTATATGCAGGCAGTAGAGGTATTGAGCAGTTGATTCCCCTTTTCTGGCTTTAGTTATATGCAGGCAGTAGAGGTATTGAGCAGTCGCTTCACTGAATTGTCTTGCAATTCAGTTCTTTCATCATTATACACCATGACTCGATATAGAATTAACACAATAGTTATTTTTCAATGCTATGCGAAAAGAATTAAATTAATTAAATATCATAGTGGAAAGTACCTTGAGCAACGCACCCGAAATAATATTAAGTATCAAGACTAAAACGGTGATAAAAATGCAAACAATTCAGGAGAATAATTAGATAATTATAAATAGTGGAGTCGGACATTCTTTTGATAAAAAAATAATAAAGTGGAGCCCCCTTTCATAATTTGGAAAAAGAAAAGAAAAGCTTTTTCACGTTTGCCCACGTATCTTTATGATGTCAATGTTCCATGCCAGAAAAATAGTTTATCTTTAAACCCGAGCAATTCACTAGCTCTTTCATTTACCTCCAGAAACAGGGTACACTATATATACACGAGAAAGGGATGATCAAAACGTGAGGGGAAAACACAAGAAAAACGTTTCATGAAATAAACTCATGGGTCGTCAAAAGCCTTTGCAATTGTTTATTAAACTCAGACCTTCAATTGTAGCAACCCCAAAACTCTGAAACATATAGCGAAAAAATATTGAAAGTCGAGAAATACTCAACTGCAACCCAACCTAGTCGAAGAGGGAGAATCCCATGTCCTCGTCACTCTCCTCCTTCTCTTCCTTCTTCTCCTCAGCCGGAGGTGCCTCAGGAGCAGAACCACCGCCGCCACTGGAACCAGCATCAGCTCTGCCAGCTGGAGCACCACCACTGATAAATGCACCACCACTGCCACCGCCGACTATCACCTGTACCGTAAACACCGCACATAATTGTTATGTAAGGCGACGATCCAGTGGATAAACTTGCAATGAAATCTATGCATGAGGAGAAAATTGGTGGAAATAATAAAAGGTGAGAGATACATGCTAGCTGAGAAGATTCACAGAACATGTAAAGAGCTTAATCTCAAAAGAAACAAAAGCTAAAAACCAGGATTGTAAGAGCAATTTGTTTCGCTATCCATTGGTATAGCATAACATTAATTTGCAAAGAGCTCCACAGTATTTCGACTATATATTAACTTATAGCTAGCAAGGTGGTTACTTCTCCAAAAAAAAAAATTATAATCTCAGACCAGCACCAGAGGATTCATCTTTTCTTCACCCTTTTTTTCCAATCAAAATGATGGATATCGGAAGAACATGGTGCACTGCCTTGAATCTGGCATATATCCAGAGTTTTTTGACTAACCATGTAAGAAAGTGTTTCTATTAATATTACATGATAGCATGAAATAGTTCGAATACAACGTTTGACTAGCCATGAATGAACAAATGCTACATTGGAGTGATAATAAAGTTAAATGTCTATATGGTTTAGAAGTAACATGTATTTAAGAAGAAATTAGAGGGAAAAACAATTTTGAAAGAATCGAAACTCCATGTTCATTTTGCAACCAATACTATAATAATCATTCCATCTGATGAACTAGAATTGCTACTCCCGCAAACATAAATCAAACATGCAGAAAAAACCTTTTTGATGAAGTGAAAATAAAGCATGGTTTCACAGATATTATAGTGTTAGTGATAATAGAGAAATAAAATGTAAAAAAAATATATTCAAAACTTGCTCATTTCAGATAATGTATTATTTTTTTACCATGCCATACAATCATAAACTTGTTAGGTCAGGTCAAAGACATCAATGATCAATAATCTTCTTTGATGCCTATCTGAATGCTAACAAAAACTTAGCATTGTAGATCATATTATTTGCCCTCAAAAAATTCAAAACGCACTTTTGAATATAGTTTTTGCAATTGCTACGGAATAATAGCTATGTATGTAGGAGAATTTGTCAGAAGCAACAATAAAATTGTAAATGAAATGTTACAAAAAGACTCAAGACTTATCTGATCTACTGAGATGACCTTGACATGCTGAACTCAAGGATACCAAGTTGGGAAGACTGAGCTGCTTGGGAAGGTTGAACTAGCTGAGTGCTAAGTGCCGAATAGACCAAATCGCCGTCTACCTGAACTAGCCGAGTGTCGAGTTTGACCAAGTGCCGAGTGGGCCAAATTGCCAAGTGCCTAGGTTGCCGAGCAAGCCAAGTGTCAAGTCGAGTGGCTGATTGCGAGTAGGCCGAGGGTTACGTGAGCTGAGCTGCTGAGTAAGCCGAATGTCAAGTGGGTTGAGTTGTCAGGTGACCAATTGTCTAGTGGTCAACTACCAATAGGCCAAGTGTCGAATTCCCAGAGTAGAGCGAGAGTCAAAGTGCCTTGAGTAGGTCGAGTGTCAAGCTACCAAGACCTGTGTTAGACACAATTTCTTTAAAACAGATTCATCCCCTCCGATGTGCTTAGAGGTTTCTTCGGGCATCTATTTCCCAAAATATAGCGGCTTGCCAATGTTTGCAACCAAGCACTGGTTGTATGTGGCAAACTAAACGTGTACTCAAAAACTATCACAGGGATGCAAAGGAAGATGGTGAGTTGAAATGAATGTGGAGTTGGATGAATCGACTATAATAGATCTCTTGTGCCCAAGAGAGGAGCCTTCTTTTATAGGCTTGAAACCTTGGTAGTCATTAACTGTACCAATGGTCATTATTTTCCTGTGTCGGCTGACTCCATCCAGACGGTTATTAGTCGTCTCAGGTTGACCATTAATGTGCCCATTACAGACTTAGGCATGCATGAAAAATAATTCATATGGCAAAATGATGACCGACTAGTCTACTTGAACAATTTTTGCCCATTTGATTGCAGGTTGCACTACTCACACACGAGTCAACTAGTTTAGTGCATTCCAAACCCGGGATCTACACTACCCTGGGGCCACGCGTGAGAGAGCCTCTCATTCATACATGTTCACAACATAAAAGGTTGTGATCCAATATAATTATATAAATCAACCATGTTGCCCCAAAACTCTCAATGTGAGAAACTCCCATGCAAAGTCTATTTTTTTTTCCATTCACTTTTCCAACAATATATGATTCAAGACGAACACGGATCTTAGATCAAATTCTGAATTTGCGAGGTTTCAGTTGATCAAAAGACTTTAAGGTAGGTAGCTAGCACAGCACCCTCAATCAGAATGGGCAAATAAGCAAACAGAAAAGACATTGAAACCCGCCATATAATTTGAGAGCATGGAAGAACAATCTAAATCAGAAACCACCACAAATCAAGGAAACACGGATGGAACATAGGAACAAATCAAGAACGGTAGTAGAGCGCAAATCGATCCATCACCTGGAATACTGCTGATGACGGGGAGACTAACGAGAAGGAAGACCGAACGCCGCCGGAGGCATCAACACCGAGCACAGCCTGCACCAGACGCCGCTGGAGATCAAAGGTCGAAGCAGCCGACGCCCCAAGGTCCCCGGATAGCTGCTTCGCGCTCCAATCACCACCGGAGGAGCGACACACAAAGGTAAAGACGCCCATTCTCTACTGCTGTTGCCCTTTCCTTCCTTCCGTCGGCCGCCGGCACGGGGAACTCGAACCCTAGCTCGAAGATTTCCCGCTCCGCGTTACATGACAGACCGACATTTGGTTGGACATAAAAGTTCAATGCCCATCCAGTTAATAACGATAATGCCCCTCACGGATAATAATAATAATAATGGCGTATAAGGCTATAAGCATTAGGTTTGGTTTTTAAGCTTGGGTAGGATAGTCATTCACATAAGTTGTAAGCATTCGGCTGATGGGGATGGTCATGCATATGTTATAAATATATTGAGCAATGATAGGGAGAATGAAAATGGAAAAGTGAAAATCATAGTAAATGATGTGACATGACATGACACTCTATATGTACACGTCCGATTATTGCTTGGACACCATCGACGGCCTTCGGCCGCTGTCCCGAATCAAACTATACCCTGGGGGCACAGTGAACCCATCTGAGATCGTGCATGCAAGGTGTCACGTCATTCACTATGGTTTTCACTCTTCCAATTTCACTCTTCCAACATTATTCAAATATATTATATGGTTTAAGTTAATAAAAAATTTGTATTAGATGAAACAACATTATTATTATATTTAAAAAATAATTTTGTAATTGTAAGCTAGAGTTTAAAATTTATTAAAGGGTGTACTTTTTTTTTGTTTTGAAATAAAAAGGGGTTTGATCCCTTTTGATCAATCGAGATATTTAAGATATATAAAATCACTTGATGCTTTCTATGGAGAGAAAATTAAAGCTATATGACCTCGAAACATTCGATTCGTCCTAGAGATGAAATCGTGCATATCTAAAATGATTGTGATATCTTTTGGCCGTCAAAATGTTTTAACTAAAATACCTTCGTATCCTTCCTAAGGAAGCAAAATCAAGCTTATGCGGCTTTAACATATTCTTGTGCAAATTGCAGTTATCGCTGATGGATGCAAAGGACATCTGTCTTGGTCTAGTTCTAGTAGCAGACTCGAGAGTCATGTCGGGGCAAGTTTTCCGCTTTCTAAGTCGCATAGTCATTGTCTGATGGGGCAGTGGCTGACTCCATCTCACATATCATAATGAAATCATAAATTAAACATCTATAGTCGACATTTAATCATTAAGTCCGATTTAAAAACAAAATTTAAAAGAATAAAGAACTGTGCAAAACATATATATATATATATATATATATATATATATAGGAAAATATATTTTAGGTATCAAATTTGATACTAAATTTACGACTATGATATCAAAGTTTTGAAAAGATTTTTTAAATTTTAATGTTAATACTTTATTTTTATTTTAATCTAAATTTCATCTTCTTAATTGGGTTATAGTATTCAAATTAAAAATAATTAAAAATCGAAAACCTTTAGGATTTACCTTTCTAGTTAGATTATAGTGCTCAATTTTAAAAAAAATTAAAAATCAAAAATTTTTAGGGTTCACGTTCCCAATTAGGTTATAGTGTTCAAACTAATAAAAATAAAAAAATTTTAGGTTTCACCTTCTCAATTGAGTTATAGTGTTCGATCACAATTTTTTTTAAAAAAAACTTGAGGCGTCTCCGATTGTATGGTATCAAAATTGTTACTTTTAAAATTTGGGATTAAAAAATATCAACGTCCAACTTTTGAAATATAAAAATCTTTTCAAAAATTTAATATTAAAATCGTCAATTTAGTATCAACTTTGGAACATAAAAAAAAGCGTGTCTCATATATTTTATCTAGACTGTGTAATAGTTTGTTTTGTTTTTTTGGGTCCAGGCTCAATGTGAGTCGCTGTCCAAATTGGGTCTACAC
The DNA here is from genome assembly GCA_024364735.1 of Boesenbergia rotunda. Lineage (NCBI taxonomy): Eukaryota > Viridiplantae > Streptophyta > Magnoliopsida > Zingiberales > Zingiberaceae > Boesenbergia > Boesenbergia rotunda. The sequence continues at coordinate 255,371 of JAGFNQ010000127.1, forward strand.
TGGTTTCACCCTCCTTAGAATCAAATGATATTCGACTCTCGTTGAAGACTGTGGGGTAAGATCGGTCAGCCAAGCGGATTAATTGTGCGTAAGCCTGGATACCCCTTGTAAATAAAAAAAAATAATATTCATTATTTCATTCCTGGGAGTACTGATGCGATTGTGTTAAGGTCTTACGTGCTTTCTATTTAGACCCATCAATTTAAAATAATAAGTTTGTGTCGATGAAAATCAATTTACAATCATTATCATATACTTCTATTTGTTTTTTACTTCATTAAAAGACATTGTGGCTTGATAACGAGACTCTTTGGTCTTTGCCCTCACATGCATCCTGGCACAGATGATTTATATAAAGATATTGTCACATATAAATGTAGATCAATTTTCTACATTGAAATATAAAATATTTCATTTGTTATCTCATCTTTGTATGCGTTACTATTAGTAACGGGGTGAAGTCCCCGCTAATTTATACCTTGCCGGAAAGTATGGGACTATTTTGTAGGGGCTGTTAAGATAACGATTTCAACTTTTATCACATGTAACAAGGCTCTCTCGATGTCACTCAACAAATTGTGAATGGTGAATAAGAGCTTCAACAACATTGACCCGTGAGGAGATCGTAGAAGAGAAACTAGGAAAAGGTCGAAGTGATGATTAAGAATATGGAAGAAAAAATTCAACAACAAAGAACATCATTAGAAATTTATATTTTTAATTCCTTAAGTTATATTTTTACCAATTTTAATCGTTATCTACAAATTTTTATTCTTAATACATTAATTTATATTTTTTCAATTTTAATCATTTTCTGAAATTCAAATTGACCGCCAGTTATTAGCTAACCGGCAACCACGATGAAATAAATTTGGATATTTTTGGTTTTATTGGACAAATGGCCTACTTAGCAAATTCTTTAAGTTTACTTAAACATTAAAATAAATAAGGAATGCAAAATCAAAGTCACATCATCTTAGGATTTATACGGGAGAAGGATATTAGTTTGGGAGGAAGAAATAAGGAGGATCATATTTTTTTAAGAATTTTATTTTATTAAATTTATTTTTAAGTTGATATGATTTTGATTGTGTGCTTTTATTTATTTTAATATCTTTGATAATTTATTTTAATGTGTAAGTAGACTTAAAAAATTTGCACAATTTGTCTATCAAAAATAAAAACGTTCAAATTTATTTTCCATATCCGTATTGTTGCTGCCAACTAGGTAATTATCGATAATTAATTTGAATTCCGGATAAAAATAATTAAAATTAAAAAATAATATAAATTAATATACTAACAATATAAATATATAAATAACAGCATCAAATTTTTTTTTTAAAAAAAGTATAACTACATGACTAAAAATATAATTTTCTCTAACGTCGTGAAAAAAAATATGAACCAAGCAATAGACAAATTAAATCTGAAATGATCGATTCGGCCCCACGAAAGTTTCCTACCGATCACCAGGGTAAATCGGGAAGCGCTCACGGTAGGCAGTCTAGAAGCTCAGCGTCCCAGGGTTCGCGCCCCATTTGGAAAAAAAATTCCTACACAATACGCCGTAGCTAGGGATCGAATCACAGATGTATAGATTAATGACTAGTTATCCTATCGCTGCACCATAGTCCTGGCCCGGGACTTCTCTAACGTCATCAAGAAAAGACGTGAGAAGGACTCGATCGAGAATGAGGAGTAGCATCATCAAGAAAACATGTGATATGATAAATTAGGAGTCAATGTAATCTTGAATTTTTTTTTAAATTTTGGGTAGATTTTCTACTTAGGTGTGTATTTGACCAAATAACATATGTTCTAAATCGAAGTTGACGAATAAGCTTGAAGTCATGCCAAATAAAGTATTATCAAGTTAATTGATATATAATTTAGTTGACTTATTAGCTAACAGATTGAAATTTAATACAATTTAAGTCAACTGGGATGAATTGAGTCCATTGCAGTTGAGTCATCATGAAAAAGTTATGAACTTAATTATCTAAGTGAGCTGACAATCACAGCAATAAAGTCGTCAAATAAAAAGGTTATGAAATTATCCAGTTTGAGTTGAATGACAAAGGTTGGAGTCGAGTACTAAACATTTGAATCAATTGAAAAATGTACTAAGTTGGTCGAAGACAAAATCATTAAAAAAAAATTGTGTTTATCCAATCGATCTGATTAATGCCAATTGGAGTCAACTAATGAAGATTTGAATTACTAAAGAAGAAATAATTAATTTTCCATGCTTAGAGTATTGATGCAATCTATCTCAAATTAACGTGGACCAAATTGATTAAATTTGAGTTATCTCGAGTTTGAGTTTCGATATTTAATCAATATGTAAGAGAGAAGTCAAGTAAGTCAAAATTGATCGGATACTGTCGAAAGCTAACAAGAAATTGGCAGCAGAAAAATCCAAGTGGATTACGTTTGTGAGAGACGGGTCAAGGTTGACCGAATACTTGACAATGTCAAAAGTCTAACGGAAAATTGATAAGAGTAAAGTCTAAGCGGGTCACAATTGACCGGATACTTAGTACACGAGAAAAATTCAAGTAAATCAAAGGTTGACGGGACATTTAGTGATTGGAAGTCCAACAGAAAGGTTGGCAAGAGAAAAGTCCAAGTGGGTCAAAGGTTGACTGGATACTTAGTGATCGGAAGTCCAACGGAAAGGTTGGAATGGGAAAAATCCAAGTGGATCAAAGGTTGACTGGATACTTGGTGATCGGAAGTCCAACGAAAAGGTTGGAAAGGGAAAAATTCAAGTGGATCAAAAATTAACCGAATAATTGATGATCGAAAGTCCAACGAAAAGGTTGGCAAGGGAAAAGTTTAAGTATGTCAAAGGTTAATTAGACAGTTAGTGATCGAAAGTTCAATAAAAAGGTTGACAATAAAAAGGTCCAAGTGGGTCAAGGGATAACCGGACACCTTTTTTTGGGAGCTCGATAGGGTCCAGAATCAATTGAATCAATCGATTGGGATTAAGGTAATTCATTGTAGAAGTTTTGAGAGGAAACAAAAGTTTGCCAAATTAATTAGCCTAATCGATTCAACCTTGTCAATCGATTATTTTACTTAATTAATTAGTGCTTTCTCTGTGAACAAAAAGCTTCAAAAATCGATTGAGTTTATTATTAAAAGCTAACAATCGATTGATATGACTCACCAATAGATTGATCAAGCGAAAAAGAGTCGTTTTGTAGGTTTGAACTTTTAGATTTGACATAGCAATCGATTAAGGGAAAAGGTCGATCGATTGGGAGACATTTTTCAACCTGAAAGCAACTCTAGAAAATGGGATTTCGTGGAGATTTCAAAGAGTTCTTGAGAGTTTGGAGACAAAGTGTTGCTACATTTTCTACCATCAAAAGGTAATCCAAAGCAAGAAAAAAGCAATTGCAAAGCAAGGTTTTTCGTTGTGAAACCATCTTTGGAAAGTTTCTGAGAATGAGAATATTCATAATAGATGTGATTGTTGGAGTGGATTCTTGGATTAGTCATATCAAGAAGGTGGACATCAAGTAAAATCTAAATATGCACTGGAGTTAAGTTTGAATCAAGATTTCCACTACACATTCAAACGATGAACAACAACAACAAGAAGAAGATGAAAAAAAAATAATCGAAGTTATTCACTCCCCCCCCCCCTTTAATTCATACTGGTCCAAACATAGAAGTGCTCTTAACAATCTAAAGGAGTTCTTCTTTCAGGTTAAGTTTTTATTTTTTATTTTTGTTATTACTTTTCTCTTGTAAGTTAAATTAGAAAAATTTCTCCACCTGAAGGAGATTTTTTTCCATTGCAGGGGATTTTTGATGGTGACTCATCTAGCGAGTTAATAGGCAAGTTTTTGTTGTGCATTAATCAATAATTATTAAGCTAACATAATATAATTAAGCATTGCACCTCGACGCCTTCTAGTTAGTCGTTCCAATCTATCACTTAGTACCTTCTCAATTATATATCCTAAATAATACAAACTAGTCTTCTTATGATTAATTCTTAAACTACCATAATGTAACTAAAACACTGCAACTCTTTTTTATTAGAGCAAAAATATATATATATTAAAGAATTTTTTTCCTAAACTCACTAACTATTTTTATTGATGTTAAAAATAAATTATATAGACACTTAATTTTTTTAAATTATTTATATTTTTTAATATGATATTAATTTTAATATTTTTTAATAATAATAGTTAAATAGAAATAAAAAAATTATTAGACATGATTGGTCATACTAAGATATAAAATCTGATGTGAATCCTACCTATTGTCGTCTTTAAATTCTAAGTTGATATATGAGTTTGCAAGGGCACCTAGACATTCTAGCTTCTTAGACATGATTGGTCGTACTAAGACTTCTATATCAACCTAGCTGGGGTTAGTTTGGCCTAATTAAACATTTGCTAGATCAACCTAAATAGGCATTCAATACTAGCTAACTAATAAAATTTAAGTTAGATCGACCTAAGTATATGTTAAGGCGACTTAAATATTTTCTTAGGTTAATTTAATTTGTTGAATTATAGTTGTGATCGATCATATTTGCTAGTTAAGTCAATATAACATAAATTTTAGATGGATCTAAGACGATATGGCAGAATATTGCTTCTCTAGCTAGGCCAATGGAGACTTTGATTTAAATGACTTGATTGACATTAAACACAGGGACACTTATGCTCAAAAACATCTCGTACCCACATTCAAACCCCAAGGAAGTCAAGGAGCTATGAAACATTAATTGAAGCTCGCATTTTTCATCTTAGGAACTCACTTAAAACATCTTCATAATCAAATAGGCTAGAGGTCCTCTAGCTTGACATAAGCTTTCTTGCTTATGGGAATCCCTGAAATGAAGCTCGTAAGATTTCATCCATAGATTGTCTTTATATCAATTAATACGTGGATTAATAAGTTATCTCTTTGAATTCTATTTCGGGTATCTATGCAGCGGTAGAGCGCATTTTAATTTTCTAAACATCTAAAAATCGGATTTTAATTTTGACAAATTAATAGATAATTTTTTTAAATCTTAACACAATTTATTAAATTTACATTAGATTTAAACAAAAAATATGTGTCGACTATGAATAGATGTATACCTGGATTCTTCTTCAAGTCAATGATTTTCCAGGATTTTCGAGCATGAATTGGATTAAGTTATGGAGATGATGTCGATCTTGCTCCCTCTCCCACGTGAACCGTCTCTCCCAATGCGTTGACTGCATGCTCTGCGACGAGTCCTCTGCCTGCGCTCGATTCAGTTGCTTGTCGTCTCGTTGACCCGCGCCCCGAAATCTATGTGGGGATCCTGCCCGCCACATGCATTCCACGTGCCTTTGTCTCAATCCTCATTCATGTGACACCCTGAACAAACTTTAACCCCGCACCGGTGTAAACATTATACAATAAATGCTCTTGTTGAAAATGTGTGCACATGTCATTTCATTTCATGCGCGCATTGTGTTCTATAATTGGCAAAAGAAATTCAAGTTGTATGAATTCTTAAGTCTATTATTCTCGACCAAATCTAACTCAATTGGAGACACAAATATAAGTTTCGTAGCTCTAACCAAAAGGAACACTTAAATTAACCTCAAAAGCATAAGAGAAAACAAGAAAATGAATTACATTTTACCTAAACATCTAGAGGAATCGTCAGCATCGAGTTAGTTATTCAATAATTAGTTTGGAAGTTGGCATTCAATCTTGAAGTTCAACAATAAGAAAACTAAAATATTAGAAATTTGAAATCGACAAACCAAGACTATAATTAGTTCAATTCAATAAGTACAAACCAAAAATATACCAAGTATTTGAAACTATATTGCTCATTCGAACATACACCACACTATTCAACTATCGAAATGTGATATATAGCAATCAATTGTTACTCACTGCCAATCAATTGCTACCTCTATTTTACCTCTTGTAAGATTTAAATTTTTGTCTTACTTAGTATCTGATTAACCTTAATCTATTAGGAGTTTTTATTATCTAACATCCAATCCTATGGAGATTTATCATTGTTTGGCTCATTTAGACTTCTCCATAATCAAGTATTCAGTCAACCTAACCTATTTGACTTTTCGCTCAACTAATTGTAAAGTATTCGATCAATCTTAATTTATTCATTGTCTCTTCAAACTTAGTCAACCTAATCCACCTTGATTAGAGGTTAATTGCACCAATAAAATTTTACCAAAACTAAAACAATTACTAACTAAATAAATACATTTATTATTGCTAAATAAATAAATCTAAAAAACATCTACTATAATAAACAAAAACACATCTACCTTCTACTCAAGCAAAATATTTTTTTTAAAAAAAAATCTCATCGGAGACATCTGATAATAAAAATAAAAAAAATCAAATTCAAATCTAGGATAAATATTTGAGTTGTACTAAAGGGAACACTATCTATCTTCAAAATTAGTTAGATAAAAAAATAAGAATAACAATACGGCAATTTACCAAAAGGCGTACCCAAGAATAAGTATTTACCAAACACAGTACCATGGTTTCATTTTCACCAAAAGGCGCACATAATACTAGTGAACTTCCTCTTATACCCCTCCTGTCATCTACTGTCTTTCTCCTTCTCTCTCTCTCAGTAACAAATTTCGAGACAACTGCAGATACTTTTTCAGACTTTTATTTTAAAATAATATAATATGAAATCGGCGCTGAAAACGTTGTAAGGTAAATATCAAAAAAATATTTCAGTTAACAAATATCTCATCCAACGTGATTTAAAAATATAAATAAATAATTTTTATATTTGATTAATAGAAATTAATATATTAAATAATATTTAATATATATATTAATATATATATAAAATATTAATAAATATATTAATATTTCATCCCACGATATTTATTAATAAATATATTAATAAATATATATATAAATATATTAATAAATATATTAATATATAAAAAAAATTGAAAAAAAAACTTTGGCTGAAAATTAAAAAAAGAGTGTGTATTGATTTCAGGCCCACGCTGGGCCTGAAATCAATACATTCAGGCCCAGCGTGGGCCTGAAATATTTTTATTTCAGGCCCAGCGTGGGCCTGAAATTTTTTATATCAGGCCCACGTTGGGCCTGAAATATTTTGATTCAGGCCCGACGTGAACTCAAAATTTTTTTTATTTTAAAAATATATTAATATATAAAAAAACCTATCAAAACACTTAATTTTAGATTCAAACACAGGGCCTGAAATCATCCCAGGAGAATCTGAAGTCAAATAAATTCAGATCGTATAAATAATTAATTTAATAAATAATAATTAAGTATAAAAAAATATTTTTAAAATTAAATTTTTTTTTGTGCCCTGGGCCTGAAGTCTGATGACTTCAGGCCCTCCATCATTCAAATAAAAAAATATAAAAAAATTTTTTATAAAAAGGTTTAATATATAATTACATATTATATATGAGTGATTTAGGTATATCAGTAAGTTTGGGTGCCGAAACATCTAATAGGAGTGGTCTAGGAGATGAGATTTTAGGTGCCGAAACATCTAATCTTGCTGTATCACCAATGCTATAGGAGTGGTTTAGGTATATCAGTGAGTTTTGAGCAAAACTCACTGATGGACCTACCATATTTGGAATTCTGAAAACTCTATATCAGTAGACAGGGTTGAGCTAGGAGATGAGATTTTGGGTGCCGAAACCTCTAATCTTGTTGTATCACCAATGCTATAGGAGTGGTTTAGGTATATCAGTGAGTTTTGAGCAAAACTCACTGATGGACCTACCATATTTGGAATTCTGAAAACCCTATATCAGTGGACAGGGTTGAGCTAGGAGATGAGATTTTGGGTGCCGAAACCTCTAATCTTGTTGTATCACCAATGCTATAGGAGTGGTTTAGGTATATCAGTGAGTTTTGAGCAAAACTCACTGATGGACCTAACATATTTGGAATTCTGAAAACCCTATATCAGTGGACAGGGTTGAGCTAGGAGATGAAATTTTGGGTGCCGAAACCTCTAATCTTGTAGTATCACCAATGCTATAGGAGTGGTTTAGGTATATCAGTGAGTTTTGAGCAAAACTCACTGATGGACCTACCATATTTGGAATTCTGAAAACTCTATATCAGTAGACAGGGTTGAGCTAGGAGATGAGATTTTGGGTGCCGAAACCTCTAATCTTGATGTATCACCAATGTTATAGGAGTGGTTTAGGTATATCAGTGAGTTTTGAGCAAAACTCACTGATGGACCTACCATATTTGGAATTCTGAAAACCCTATATCAGTGGACAGGGTTGAGCTAGGAGATGAGATTTTGGGTGCCGAAACCTCTAATCTTGTTGTATCACCAATGCTATAGGAGTGGTTTAGGTATATCAGTGAGTTTTGAGCAAAACTCACTGATGGACCTACCATATTTGGAATTCTGAAAACCCTATATCAGTGGACAGGGTTGAGCTAGGAGATGAGATTTTGGGTGCCGAAACCTCTAATCTTGCTGTATCACCAATGCTATAGGAGTGGTTTAGGTATATCAGTGAGTTTTGAGCAAAACTCACTGATGGACCTACCATATTTGGAATTCTGAAAACCCTATATCAGTGGACAGGGTTGAGCTACGAGATGAGATTTTGGGTGCCGAAACCTCTAATCTTGCTATATCACCAATGTTATAGGAGTGGTTTAGGTATATCAGTGAGTTTTGAGCAAAACTCACTGATATACCTAAACCACTCCTATAGCATTGGTGATACAACAAGATTAGAGGTTTCGGCACCCAAAATCTCATCTCCTAGCTCAACCCTGTCTACTGATATAGAGTTTTCAGAATTCCAAATATGGTAGGTCCATCAGTGAGTTTTGCTCAAAATTCACTGATATACCTAAACCACTCCTATAGCATTGGTGATACAGCAAGATTAGAGGTTTCGGCACCCAAAATCTCATCTCCTAGCTCAACCCTGTCTATTGATATAGGGTTTTCAGAATTCCAAATATGGTAGGTCCATCAGTGAGTTTTGCTCAAAACTCACTGATATACCTAAACCACTCCTATAGCATTGGTGATACAACAAGATTAGAGGTTTCGGCACCCAAAATCTCATCTCCTAGCTCAACCCTGTCTACTGATATAGAGTTTTCAGAATTCCAAATATGGTAGGTCCATCAGTGAGTTTTGCTCAAAACTCACTGATATACCTAAACCACTTCTATAGCATTGGTGATACAGCAAGATTAGAAGTTTCGGCACCCAAAATCTCATCTCCTAGCTCAACCCTGTCCACTGATATAGGGTTTTCAGAATTCCAAATATGGTAGGTCCATCAGTGAGTTTTGCTCAAAACTCACTGATATACCTAAACCACTCCTATAGCATTGGTGATACAACAAGATTAGAGGTTTCGGCACCCAAAATCTCATCTCCTAGCTCAACCATGTCCACTGATATAGGGTTTTCAGAATTCCAAATATGGTAGGTCCATCATTGAGTTTTGCTCAAAACTCACTGATATACCTAAACCACTCCTATAGCATTGGTGATACAACAAGATTAGAGGTTTCGGCACCCAAAATCTCATCTCCTAGCTCAACCCTGTCTACTGATATAGAGTTTTCAGAATTCCAAATATGGTAGGTCTATCAGTGAGTTTTGCTCAAAACTCACTGATATACCTAAACCACTCCTATAGCATTGGTGATACTACAAGATTAGAGGTTTCGGCACCCAAAATTTCATCTCCTAGCTCAACCCTGTCCACTGATATAGGGTTTTCAGAATTCCAAATATGTTAGGTCCATCAGTGAGTTTTGCTCAAAACTCACTGATATACCTAAACCACTCCTATAGCATTGGTGATACAACAAGATTAGAGGTTTCGGCACCCAAAATCTCATCTCCTAGCTCAACCCTGTCCACTGATATAGGGTTTTCAGAATTCCAAATATGGTAGGTCCATCAGTGAGTTTTGCTCAAAACTCACTGATATACCTAAACCACTCCTATAGCATTGGTGATACAACAAGATTAGAGGTTTCGGCACCCAAAATCTCATCTCTTAGCTCAACCCTGTCTACTGATATAGAGTTTTCAGAATTCCAAATATGGTAGGTCCATCAGTGAGTTTTGCTCAAAACTCACTGATATACCTAAACCACTCCTATAGCATTGGTGATACAGCAAGATTAGATGTTTCGGCACCTAAAATCTCATCTCCTAGACCACTCCTATTAGATGTTTCGGCACCCAAACTTACTGATATACCTAAATCATTCATATATAATATGTAATTATATATTAAACCTTTTTATAAAAAAATTTTTTATATTTTTTTATTTGAATGATGGAGGGCCTGAAGTCATCAGACTTCAGGCCCAGGGCACAAAAAAAAATTTAATTTTAAAAATATTTTTTTATACTTAATTATTATTTATTAAATTAATTATTTATACGATCTGAAGTTATTTGACTTCAGATTCTCCTGGGATGATTTCAGGCCCTGTGTTTGAATCTAAAATTAAGTGTTTTGATAGGTTTTTTTATATATTAATATATTTTTAAAATAGAAAAAATTTTGAGTTCACGTCGGGCCTGAATCAATATATTTCAGGCCCAACGTGGGCCTGATATAAAAAATTTCAGGCCCACGCTGGGCCTGAAATAAAAATATTTCAGGCCCACGCTGGGCCTGAATGTATTGATTTCAGGCCCAGCGTGGGCCTAAAATCAATACACACTCTTTTTTTAATTTTCAGCCAAAGTTTTTTTTTCAAATTTTTTTTATATATTAATATATTTATTAATATATTTATATATATATTTATTAATATATTTATTAATAAATATCGTGGGATGAGATATTAATATATTTATTAATATTTTTTATATATATTAATATATATATTAAATATTATTTAATATATTAATTTCTATTAATCAAATATAAAAATTATTTATTTATATTTTTAAATCACGTTGGATGAGATATTTGTTAACTGAAATATTTTTTTGATATTTACCTTACAACGTTTTCAGCGCCGATTTCATATTAAATTATTTTAAAATAAAAGTCTGAAAAAGTATCTGCAGTTGTCTCGAAATTTGTTACTGAGAGAGAGAAGGAGAAAGACAGTAGATGACAGGAGGGGTATAAGAGGAAGTTCACTAGTATTATGTGCGCCTTTTGGTGAAAATGAAACCATGGTACTGTGTTTGGTAAATACCTATTCTTGGGTACGCCTTTTGGTAAATTGCCCATAACAATATAAAGTTCTTAATCTGAACTATATAAGGACAAATTTATAAATAAATAAAATCATATCGTTTAGGAAGCAGATAAATTTTCAAAACATTTTAGGTAATCAAAAAAAATACAAAATCAAAGTTAATCATAAATCAGGGGTGACATTTGATTTTATTTTATTTTTTCATGTTTTAAAATCTTCTTTGAAGGTGTTAATCACAAGTCCGGCATCACAGATATAGCTAGTTGGTACTTGAGTCATAGTGAATAAATTCTGCTAAGCGAAAGGTCGATTAATATCGTAATTTCTTATATAAAATTTTAAAACGGACAATGGAGTCTACGTGAAAGTATAAGCTGATTAGAGAATAATAAATTTATTATGATAGAATAGAAATTATTTTTGACAGTTACATATTTTTTAAAAAAATATTTTTATTTTTTAATTATTTAATGATCGATTGTAAATTATTACGATGATTTATCTTACACGTAATTTGAAAATGAATTATGAAAATATCTGTAATGAATACAGTCACTGAAAGCGAGCATGATCACTTTTCACATCACATAAAAGAAGTCCTCCCCACAGTCCGTACGCCAACTTGAGATTATTTGTTTACATTAACTTAAATAAAATATGATTGTCAGTGACTCCGTATTCCACCGTAGTCCTTTTTTCTATTACGATTTTGGAACCCCTTCCTTTACAGTTATTTTTATCCAAAATCCGTTAAATAATCCACCTGCAGCCTCGTGGAAACGGCCCGTCCACGCGCGCGAACGAAATTACCACCGCCGTCGAGTGAAATTACGATCTAACCTTCTGACCGTTCGTGCGGCCTGAGTCAGGATTGAGGAAGGGCAAACGTGTGATTAATACAAATATGGAGGGTTTTTATTGCCTAGGGGCCGACATGAAGGGAGGTGACTGCCCATTGCCGTTGGATTCTCACGTGGACCCGGTCAAACTGGGTGACGTGGCGTACAGAGATAGGGAATCTCGCGAGCCGGCCTAGAAACGTCTTCCAAGTATCATTTTTTATTTTTTGATTTTTTAATTTGATCTTCTCTGTGACTATACCAAAAGAGATTATTGATGTCAGACGATTAATTAATCTCTTAAATATTTAAAATTTAATTTTTAATTATGATATATTTTATTAATTTTTTTAAATAAGATATGATTTTTGAGATGTTAAATTTTTAAATAATTCATCGTAAATATTTTTTGATTTTTGCTAACTATCGATAAAAAAAAAATTATAAAACCAAAATGATAATTTGAGATTCGACGTTAAGAAATACTTTAATTTTTTTTTACTTTAATCATTTCAACCTAAACTATTCATAATATTTTTTCTAAGATAATAATTAAGTGGACATCTTTTTCTACAAATTATAAAAGATTAATATTTACATGTTCTCACGAAAGGGACTGATAATTAATTGAGTATTGTCAACATAAAATCTGAGTCAAAATTTGATAAAATTAGTATGTCTGTCCTCTCCACATACTAACCATAATATTCGAGCAAGTAGTCTTCATATTGGCTCTTGGACAGATTGGCAGGGACGCTGAAGATGAATTAATAGGTAGTGTGTGAGTATTTCCACTATCAAATTTGGGAGTCAAAATATGACAAAATTAATGTGTCTTCTTCCTCATATACTAGCCACAACATCCAGGTTAATAGTCTCTATATTAGTCCTAGGATGAATTGACGAGATATTGAGATAAGCAAATCGCCTTTCACCGATACAAAAGTTATATCTTTTTAATTTTTTATATATATAAAAAAGACACAGCTGCTCTGATCCTATACCATTTGATCGATTTTAATTTTTAATAGATCCATTTCAAATTTAAATTCTAAATAGTTCGGACACATATTTTAACCTGTTGCATGTTTATATTATAATAATTATGATTTTATAACAATTATAATTTATTTAAAAATATTCATAACTACTATTTGTACAATGTGGATTTGATTTGTATATCTAATATTATATTATAATAATTACGATTTATAATATAGATTTATTGTAGAGAGTAATAATTACGAATATTATAATTATTATAATATAAATTTTTCTATTCATATAATTGAATGACGATGATTTAATTTGTATGATATCGAATAATACATTGATGAGTAGTCTTATTATTTTATTAGTGTTGGATGAGATGTTTTTTATTAAAAAAAAAGTGCATGTGATGATTTTAAAAAATAAAAAAATGCTGGAATTCTTTGTCCTAGAAAAAAATTGATGGGACCAAATTGGCATGTCATATAATTTTTTTTTAAAAAAATAGTATATCCAATTCAAATTGAAAAATTGAAATGGAATTCCCTAGAAATTACATCCCCCCCCAACAAAAAAACTCTTGTTATATATTGGAATATTTCTCTATTTTCTATAAAATGACACAAAAATTTGACTTAATTCATTGTTATACAAAACATGACTCTTGGCATAAGAGTTCTAATTTAATCATATGAGATATTTATTATTAGCTTCATTTTTATATCTTATTTCAACAAGAAAATGTGCAAATATTTCATATAAGGAGGAAATGCATAATTTTATAAAATGACGGAGTGCCTAAATTATAATGTTTAACTCTATATTATTATTATTATTATGTTTGCATAAATTTAACCTTGTTTAGTATTTTGATGTATAATAAGAGGGATAAATGTTGCCATTTAAGTTAGAAATCGTATCCTAATTAAGAAATAATGTCAAAGGGATAAACTGTGGTATTTTAATGGTTGACGATACAACTTAAGTTAAATGTGTACGTATTTGACTATATGCATCAAGTGTGTAAGCTACGATGCAATTTGAAGATTGAGGAGGTAAGCTTCGTCGCAGGGGCGTAGCCAGAATTTAAAATTATCTAGGGCTGACAGAATCGAGAACCTTAAGAGTTGAAGTATCAAGAATTGTGAGTAAACAAGCAAAATTGAGTAATTAATCATCTTTGTATAAGAATTTGTAGAGGATGAAAAATAAATAGATTTGGTATCATATTCATATATGTTAAATAAAATGATGAGATATAACTTATATTTGCATACCTAAACTTATGCTACTCATTACCTGACAAAGCAGTGACCACCTCACATGCACCCGCTCGCAAAGTTATTGCACGCGAATATGTTGTTAGTTGCCTCGGAAGGCAGTGTACACCTTGCTTGCGATCACACACGAAGAAGTTCTTGATCGCCTGGCAAGGCAGTGTTCGCCTCATGAGTGCCTTGTCGACCATCTCTCGAATGGCCAATGTTTGTTGGCTCTTTATCAACGACGAAATTTATAGATTAGAGAAAAATTAGAGAAAAAGAAATGATAATGTGGAGATGAAAAGAGACCTTACTATTAACAAATTCAGGATAAAAATATTAAACAAATTAGAATTAATATGTTTATTAATTTATAAATATAATGATTTTTATAAAATTTATCATTCTAATTTGATATTTTATTTTTAAAATTAATTATTTTTAATTTAATATTTTACCAATTAATAAATTTATGATCAACTAAACAAAATAATCAAAATTATTATTGTTTTATAAAATGGGAGGTGGGGCTGGAGCCCACCCTAGCCCAAGGATGGCTCTGCCCCTGCTTCGACGACATATATCATGTATCAAGTGTTGAGCTGTGAGAATTATCGAACTTGTAGATGGTCATCAACCTTGGATATGGAACCCAAGATATCTGAAAATCTTAAGTCTATTTTGAGTATAGATTATCTAAGATCGGTTCTTGGATTAGAGGGGCGAATAGATGAAAACTTTAAAATCAAAATGATCAACTACTCTTATGAAATACAAAGTTTAGCAAAGTTAGATATGGAACAAAAAAGTAAATATCAATAAGAGTAATGCTAACAAATTATTTAACGTGGTTAATAAAGATCTTATGTCTTACTCCATAATCTATTAATTCGTTAAGCGAGTTACTTTTAGAAAATACCATTATAACTATTCTACTTTAAGATACCGAGAAACCTCGTACAAAAATAAATTTTCTTTTACTTATAAATGATAAAACTAACTCATAAGAGAAGATAGACATTGAATATGAAATAAAAAAAACCTTAAACCCTAAACCTTTCAGCAAAAGAACTCAAGCTCTTTCTAGGTTATCGGGACCACTTAGGATCACAAAAATATAGCTCCCCTATTTATAGTCACAAGCCAACCACTAAAGAGTGAAAATAATAGTAGTTGACATTCTAAATACAATGGTCAAATTTAGAATGCCTAGATAGAAATATACGATCTCTTAATTTAAGAAAAATAAATTTTGAATCTCACAAAAATAATAAGATTTATTTGTGTGGGTATTAAGATACATTAAAAACAAGTGAGAAATTAGGATAATGAACAAAGTTTAAAATGCAAATTTTATGCATCAAAATTAGCTAAGTTTCATCAAATCAAATAGATTTATCAATTATAAGAAAATCTAATATGCAAATCATATACATTTAACTCATATTGAAAATTATCTTTGAAAATTAATTTCAAAATCATTATAGAAAATCTTAGTGAAGTATATTTGTTAATAGGAATTATTATTGATTAGGTTGATATAAAGTTAGAGTGAAACATTAAAATTTTCAATAATTTCTAACTTTAAGTCATTCGTTGAAAATAAGATATATCCTTATAGAAAACTATTTTTCTTAATATTATTTAATATAAATAATATTTATGTGAAATTTCATGATTTTTTAAAAAATTATAGGATTACTTTTGTATTTTTGAAGTCGGTCTGAAAATGTTCACACAAACAATCAACTGATGCAAAATATCAATCGATTGTTAACTGTGTTTTTTTACTAAAATACTATTATTTAGGTTGTTTAAGATTACACTTGGATATTTTAACTATTTTTAATCCTCTAATATGCATAGATAAATATTTAAAGTGGATTTTTTTAGTGAAAATGTGAAGGAGATATTAAAGGCAGAGGAATGAAGAATTAAGGGGGAAGTTAAGATTCAACGTTAAATTTAGATTTTGAAATTTCTAAAGGTTTAATAACTCAAAAATATTATTGGTGCAATGATTAAAGTGCATGAGCATGTTTGGAGGGGAGGTATATCTTAATGGCATGACTTAGGTATGAAATGAGGAGAATCAAAAATTTTAAGAATTGTGTGTTTGAGGTTGAGTATCGGAGAAAATAAAAGGTAGGGGACCTCTATTGTGATGTTGAAAATTTAAAGTGGAAGAAGATAATAAATTTTGAGAGTTTAAAATGGAAGAAGATAATAGATTTTGAGAAGATATCTTTTTTTAAAAATTGAGATATCTAGTCCTTGGAATAGACTAATCATGGAGGTGACTAACCCAGTCTTAGAGAAGTTTCCCATTGATGTACCAGGGTAAATCCGATAAGCACATATAGGTCCTAGAGGATGACCCAAAATCACAAGTGGTTCGAACACCGCGCACGCATGAGGTGCCTTACATGGGATTTGAATCATCGTTGCATGAGAACCTATTCCACCTCTTACCATTGCATGCTAGAGGGGGAAAATAAAGAGTTTAGGTTAGGAAACATTCATTTATACTTAGACATGAGAAGAAAGGTTTGGGATACAAACCTAAAACCAAGGATGATGGTCCATCCTATCATAGAGTTCCATATAGATATGGAACTCAATCTAGGTCAAGGAGTCAAGTCAAAGTCACAAGGGAAGCCATCCCTAGAGTTGACCAAGACAAGACTAACATGACTAAGGCTTCGGAGAAGCCTAGAAGAGTCATTAGGAAGGTATCAAGGGAAGTTATCCCGAATGAATACCTAGAACACCCAAGGAGCACCAATAGGTTTTGGGTTCCTAAGAGTGTGTTCGCCACACCCTAGATAGGTCTAGGGAGTGTCAACTCAAATTGGAAGGGTAGTTAACCTAACCTTGATGAAGTTGGCACTTTGGGACATTTTCAAGGAGTTATTACCCTTGAAAATGAAGGAGTCAATTGTTTACTCAAGGAGGAGTAAAATTTGTGTCAAACCATATTCTTGGAAGATTGAACTCAATAAAAGTTGGCGAAATTAGGTTAGAATCCAAAGATAGGCCAAGTTGGGAGTTTTGTCATTATCTTGGAAATTAGGGACAAAGTAAGGATTATCAATGGTTTAGCGATGAGTTATTGATACTTTGATAGGAAATCTAGGTATTTTCTTGTATGCTTCTATGCAATGTTTTGTATGCCCCATCACATGTCATGACATCATGATCCATCATTCATATTTTAGTATGAAAATATTACATGTCATGTCATATATGCATCATTTAGCTATAATGTCTTTTGAAAATTCTAATATGATGCATGTCATAGTCATTATCATGCATTAAGTTAATTATCATTGAAATTAAGGACATTGGCATTAATTGACATCCTAGGTGGATGATCAAAGTTTATAATGCCTAGGTAGAAATGCATGAACCCTTAGTTTAGGGAGAACATGACTTTCACACCTCACTAAAATCATAAGTTGACTTGTATGTGTTTGGAGACACTCTAGATACAAGTGAGGTGTTAGGAAGATGAACCGAACTCAAGGTGTTAACTCAATATGCATTATATTGAGTTTTAAGTTTGTTGGGACCGGGTGCATGTCGACAAGGATACGGGTTCGTAAAATTCAAAATTTTTACGTGCAGCGGAAGAATTAGCATAAAATAATTTTCTAAATTATTTTAACCACGTATCTAGCATGCAACCTTATGGTGTGTTGACATAGTCATAAAATAAAACATTGTGAAAAAGTAAACTAATTTACTAAGTACCTTTCGTAACTCGAAGTAAGGGACGAGATCCAACCGTAGCGTCCCTTGGAAGCTCCGCCTCTATTCGCGTCCACGCCGAGTTCTCTTCGGGATGACTTCGCAAAGCCACGAGTTTTGTGCCGTCGAGAACTACTAGATTCTCTATAGGCACAACAAAGAAGATCAAGAGAGGAAAGGGAAACTAACCACCAAGAAAACGGAATCGAATTCCGGGAAGAGAGGAGTCGCTATCCGCTTCTTCTTCTTCTTGTTTCGTTTCTCCTTCTTATTGAAGCTCACGGCAACCTTGCTTGGTGTTGATAGGGTGCGCCGGCCCTAGCAAGGAAGGTGGAAGCCGGCCCTAATTCTCCAAGAAGGGCGCCGGCCCTAAGGGAAAGGAGAGGGAGAAGAGAATAAGAGAGAGGGGAGAGAGGAGGTTACTAATCTCAATTAGTAATTCATAATAAGGGCTTGCCTTTGGTTCCTTTATATAGTAGCAACTCCTTTGCTAAGTCTCCCTCTTAACGGAATTAGTTATAAGAAATTTATCTTATAAATTCTCTTATTAATTATTCCGTTTAAGCCGAGTCTTATTATAACTAATTTATAATAAAACAAATTCTTCTTCTCTTTAAATTATGGAATAAATTTTATAAGAAATTTATAAACTTTCTTATTATGGAAAAATCAATTCATAATTGATTTTATAAAATTAAAATAAACCAATTCATGGATTATTTTAACTTCCATAAAAAGAATAAATTTCTATAAATTTATTTATATAAATTTCTTTATACAAATTTATTTATCCATAATTTATAAAATAAATCGCACTAGATTTATTTTATTAATTAAACCAATTAAATTGGTTTTTCTCCCTTTTAATGGCCGACCAACCAAGGAGGGTTGGCACCCTCTTTGGCTGGCCCAAACCGAGCCGAACCAACGCAAATTAAACTCATTTAATTCGCCCAAAAAGCCTTCAAAAGACTTAGCCATTTTTAGCTTCCATTGCGCCTCTGATTAACTCAGATTCGACTTATTTCTCTTGATCGGAAAATCTAATTTTCAACTCGTTTTAAATCTCTCGGATTACTCATAGTGCGTGTGACTAAATAGGCTTTCGATTTATGTTGGACGTCTATAATCAACTAATTATAGAACGATCATGAGTGTCACCTAGTAGTACATCATGATCCTCAATTAATCGAAAGATCAACGGTTTGACCTCAGAAGAAATTATTCTGAAACCCTTCAGCAGCTCTAATGAATCGTGCCCCATTCCCTTCACCATCTTATACCTACTTGGTTCAGGATACGGTCTATTTGTGTCAGTCCCCACTAGGCTGACTACGTCACACCTAGCCCAAGTAATGTCTTTCTCGTCCTTTGGATTTCTAATTACTCTCATGTATTTGAGAGACTCGCACTCTTAACATGATATACTCTGGCCAGAGGTTTTTGAGTAACAATCCGACGATAGGCCTGGGTATACATCTCCTCGCAAGGAGTGGTGAATCTTTTGTAGGCTGTTCAAACATCTTCGGGCACTTTGGCTTATACCCAATCATCCTGGGTCCACACCTCCTAGGAGATGCTTGCTTAAGATGTTAAAGTATAAGTCTCCATGACCAAGATGACTTGAACACCGCAAGTCAAAGGAACATCGCACTTAAGCTGCAGTAAGAACTTCATTGACATATCTATATAGATAACCATATGAAGTTTTACAGCTAGTCACTCCAATGAACTAGTTCCCTTAACTAGCATCCATGTTTATCTCCGGACATCCCAATGTCACCAGCCAGTGAGAATCAGCTGATTAGAGAATAACCCATGCTAGTCTCAACAGAATTGATAGTGTCCGTTTTTATCAATTCATCGACTAGGGATATTTTCAATACTTCACATTTACACATTTAGAGATAATCACAAGTTGTGATCCCATCACAAATTCTCTTATGCTGTGAGTTGTATTACGGACATTCAGTAGATGAGTTTAAGATCCCAATCAAATACACTAACATGTACACTCAAATAGTGAATTATCATTTATTAAAATAAATGTTTACAATCATAAGGCGATTGTCTTAGGACACTTCTCTCATATCACTAACAAAGTTCATCAAAACATGAATATAAATGAACTTCAATCATTGGGAAAGCTAATGTACAAGTCATGTGCATTTAGCCCAAGGAATATGGTTGGAAATTGTTTTTGAAAAAAAACTATTTCAAAACAATCTTGGTAAACCTTGGTGAAGACTATCTTTTGATAGAACTCATCATTGATGCAATGGATACAAAACAATGTGAAACATTGAAGTATTTCAATGGTTTCCAATTTTGTGTCAATTTTTGGAAATGAAGGTTATTTTCATAGAAAACTATTTTTCCATGATAGTATATGTTATAAATAATGTCTACACAAAATTTTAGGATTTTTCAAATTTTGTAGAATTATTTAGGGGTTTCTGAAATTCAGACTGAAATTATTTTCAGAAATCAGAAACTCCCAATCGATCAAGTGATCGATTAGGCTACTTCAATCGATTGGTCAATCGATTGTTAGCCCTATCGGCGAGCACAGAAGCTCGCGTAATCGATCCGTTGATCGATTTAAGGCAGCTGTAATCGATCGGGTGATCGATTAGTGCATGTCTTAATCGATTGGTTCCCAACGCCAATCGATTGGTGAGACTGAAACTGTCTATTTTCAGTCTAATAACCTAATTTTGAGTAACCCACCAATCCCTAGCCCCTTGGAATACTTTTATAAGTATATTTGGGTAACTTTCAGTATGAAATCAAAAAGGGGAGATGGTTTGGTGAAAACTATAGGGTTAAGGAGAGATTTTGATTCAAGTTTTGATTCTCAAAATCTCAAAAACCTCAAGTTGAGATTTCCTAAAGTTTTAGGAACTCAAACATCATTGTTGGTGCAATGATGGAGGGATAGAGCATGTTTTGAGGGGGAGGTCTTCCTTAAAAGCATGTGTTTGAATTTTTATTTTTGGGATAAGTGAAAGAATGAAGATTGGAAATCTTCATTATGATGAATGCTCAAGGATGAGCATAGGTTCAAATGGAAGGTATGAGACTTTCATTGAGCAAGCCTTTGACTATATAGACTCTCGGGGAGAGTTTTTGATGTATGTCAAAGGGGGAGAAATTGAAAGGCTAATAGGGATTAGTCTTTCTCAAACATATTGTCAAACATCAAAAAGGGGGAGATTGTTGGTGCAATCTTGGTTAGGTCAGGGTTGACCGAGGTTGACTAGGCTCGGGTGAGTCGATGTCAGATAAGCTTGGTGAGCTTATGTTTGGATGTTTCGATGTTTGATAATTATGTTTGAATGTCGTATGATGTCAAGTGAGTCAAGGTTGACTGGAGACTTGACTAGGTGAAGTCCAGGTGGATCGGGGAGATCGCACGCTGGCATGGGAAAAGACCTAGTGGGACTAGGTGAAGTCCAGGTGGATCGGGGAGATCGCACGCTGGCATGAGAAAAGACCTAGTGGGACTAGGCACACCTAGTGGGACTAGGCACACCTAGTGGGACTAGGTGAAGTCCAGGTGGATCGGGGAGATCGCACGCTGACATGGGAAAAGACCTAGTGGGACTAGGTGAAGTCCAGGTGGATCGGGGAGATGGCACGCTGGCAATAGGATAAGTCCTAGTTGAGAGCTAGGATGGAGAAATACAGGTTGATCAAATGGGTTGAACGTGAAATTGAGGTTGGTCAAAGGGGTTGACCGTGAAATTGAGGTTGGTCAAAGGGGTTGACCGTGAACACAAGTTAGGTTGGTCTCAATTGATTGGGTGATCGATTGGGTTGTTGTCTCGCGAGAACAAGAAGGATCTTAATCAATTGGGTAATTGATTAAGAAGGATGGTAATCAATTAGGTAATTGATTAAGGAGGATCTTAATCAATTAGGTAATTGATTAAGGAGAAAGTGAATCGATTGGGTAATCGATTAAGAGAGTTTGTTGCGAGAACAGAAGGTGGCTGAATCGATTGGGTAATCGATTCAGCCTTCCCTTAATCGATTGGTCAATCGATTAAGAGCAGTCTTAATCGATTGGCTAATCGATTCAGGTTCAAAAAGTAGCCGTTGAACGGCTAGTATGACGTGGTAATCGATTAGGGAACCCTAGGCGTCGAGTATAAGGGTTTTCACGCAGGTTTTAAGCCACAACCCTTCTCCCCTTCTTCTCCTTCATTTGGTGTCATCTCAAGGGAAGT
Organism: Boesenbergia rotunda; assembly: GCA_024364735.1. Taxonomy (NCBI): domain Eukaryota; kingdom Viridiplantae; phylum Streptophyta; class Magnoliopsida; order Zingiberales; family Zingiberaceae; genus Boesenbergia; species Boesenbergia rotunda. The sequence goes on from JAGFNQ010000127.1 coordinate 277,679, forward strand.
CTTGGAGGACTTTGCTGCTGCATTTCCAAGATTCTAGAGGCAACCACAAGCTTAAAGATAGCAAGGAAAGCAAAGAGAGTTTATTCATTGTAAATCTTGTAAGATTTCATTTTGTGTTTGCTTTGATTCTTGTTGTATCTTTGTGAAAGCTTGTAAGAGGTTTCTCCACCTCAAGAAGGAGATCTTTCATAGTGCATGAGAGAGTGAGGAGAGTGGATCCTTGGATTAGTCACCCGACCGGGGTGGATACCAAGTAAATCCTTGTGTTAGCATTGCTTGAAGTCTTCCGCCGCGACAAATCATCTACAAGCAAATCAGAGCTAATCACCCCCCCTCTAGCTCGTCTACCGGTCCTAACACTTATATGTGTATGTTGAGTGTGCAGGTTGTACATGTTTCACATATGGACTTGACTGGACGGTCTCGGTACGGTGAAGGGTGGCATGGAGACAAGCTAGAGGCTTGTGTGCACCCGAGGGACCTTGGAGAGCAGGGACGATGAGCTGATGGGCGCGGACTTCGAGGCATGCGTGAAGGATGGCATGGAGGCAAGCTGGAGGCTTGCGTGCATCCGAGGGACGAGAGCCGAAGATGAAGAGGGCGCGAAGGCAACAATCGAGGCTGCGGATGAGGAGTCAGTCGAGTCGTGAAGGTACGAGTGCAGTGTGATTGTACTCGGGAAATCCTAGGGTTTGAGTGCGGAGTGAAATGTACTCAGGATGGGTAACCTTAGGTGGGTGAGTAGACCAGTCGACTGCCCTGGGGGCAATCGACTCGTAGGTGGCTGGTAAGTTGACTGAAAATTCGAACGTTGGGGTGCAACGATCGAATTTCAGTGGCACCAGTCGACTGCCCTGGGGGCAGTCGACTGGTGGTGAGGGTTTCAGCCCGAGTTCTATTCAAAGCGGACTTCGTGGTGGCTAAGTTTCTTGACGAATCTTGTCTTGGTTAAAGGCAAGATAGTAGTCTTTGTGCTCAGGGCTTTGATTGTGATTGTGGCGAGGTTTCTTCACCCACAAGGAGCGACGAGAGCTAGCCAGAGGTTATCCGGGGATTGATCCTCCGACGGATTCTTAGATTAGTCACCCGTCCGGGGTGGATACCAAGTAAATCTTCCGTGTTAGCTTTGGTTAGTATTTAGATTATTGTTTTTATTGTATATTCCGTTGTGCAACTAACCATGTAAGAAGCAAGGGGTTCGAAAATCGCTATTCACCCCCCTCTAGCGGACACGATCGATCCTACACTATTTCCCCCCTCTAGACGTACGCACAGGTACCAACAAGTGGTATCAAAGCCGGGGCCACTCTTGTTGGACTAACTGCCAAAAGAGCAAAGGCGCTAGAAGAAGATGGATTCAGAAGGTTCGCTAGTATGGGATACTGAATCCCACCTTCATATGATCGAAACAATTTCGATTATTGGAGGAAGCGATTGGAGACTTGGTTCCAAATGGATTGGAACCATTGACCCACATTGGAGGTTCTGTTCGAAGCTCCAACGGACAAAAAGGGGAAACGCCTCCGACCTCGCTATTGGACAAAGGATCAAAAGGAGGAAGTGGAGGCGAATAAGGAGGTAATGAGAATTGTTTTAAACTTATTACCTTCTTATATTGTGTCTCGTGTAAGTGATTACAAAAATGGTTATAAGCTATGGAGAAAGGTGATAGCTCTACATGAGAATTCTACACAAGAACAAGGAGTGGAGGAGCTCAAGGATAAAGGCTCTTTGGTCCAAGAGAAGGAGAAGAACCAATCGGAAGTTGAATCGAGTTCAACATCCGAAGAGGAGGAGGAAGTGGAATCGTCCACATTCTCAAGTGAGGAAGAAGAATAGCAATCCAAAGTAGAGGAGATCTTGGAAGCTCAACCCTTAACCTTAATTACCAAGAAGAGTGGAAAATCCCACATCAAATGCTTTAAGTGTGGGGAAATGGGACACTACAAAAGTAGGTGTACTTCACTCAAGAAGGTAAAAGAGGTAAACCCTAAACCCGATAAAATTCATTTAAGAACTAATGAGGGTTGTAGGAATAGAGCTAAAGATAATAAGCATATAATTTGCTTCACGTGTGGTGAGCAGGGGCACTACCACACAAAATGCCCAAGGAAAGGAGAGCTCAAGAAGCTAGGGCATCTGAGGAAATTGGAGAAAAAGATGAGCTCAAGTCAAGGGGGAGCTTCAAAGGTAAAAGGGAAGGTAATCCCTTATTTAAAATTCAATCCAATTTCTAATTCATATATGCTTGTTAAAAATAATGTAGATTATTTACCCAAGCATAATCATGGATTTAGGTATAATGATAGGAATAAGGTTAACAAGGTAGATAACCCTAGAAAATCATTACCCAACAAAACTCAAACTATCATGCCTAAGGGGAGAAAGGTAGTAAATGAGCAAGGCATTAATCCCAAGAAAAGGAGACATATGCCTAGGAAGATGGGTAGGTCTAGAAATGCCCAAGGTGGATATGTTGACACTAGGGTAAGAGCCCTAGAATTGGAAAATCAAGTCTTGAGAGTAAGACTTGAGGAAATGGAGAGAGTCCTAGATAGGTTCATTATTGGACCTAGGGGTCTTGATATGTGTTTGGGTGGTCAAAAATCCTAAAATGTCAAATTGAATACCTCCAAGACCAAAAGAATATCAAATGCTAGAAGGACATAAGCCATTAGCAAGGGAGGAGTAATCAAGGACAAGACGCCCAAGATTAAGAAGGTAACGGTTGAGAGCCAAGGATCACCGGAGGTACACCGGTGTGACTTAGTAACCTTGGATGAGTCACCTAGGGAGGTGGTTAAGGTTAAGAGCTCAAGGGGGGCTTTAAGAGTCAAATTAGGACCCATGGTAAATGGATCTCCGGAGGATTTCTTCTAGAAGTGTAGATGAACCATAGAGTGTGCCAAAGGGTTTGGAAACGGATTTGAGTCTTAAGCCTTAGGTCTTGGCACATTGGATTTATGTTTCATGCATGAAAATATGACATTGGGGTCATATTACATGAAAATTGATTTTTGATGTGTAGATGTCAAATAAATTAATGCTAGGGATACATTATAGTTTGGTATGACCTGATACATTAAGAGGAAGCCAAAACTAGGACTTTAGGTCAAGGTTCTATTGAACCATTTAGATAGTTTTGGATTTTGTGTCAATCTTGGGATCTAAGATATATACATTTTTAAATGTATTTTACCAAGTAGACACGGGTACCACAAATCTCTCCACAAAATTTAGAAATTTTTGGAGTCTTGTGAAATTTCTGAAGCATTTCTGAAATTGGGACAAAAATGTAGAAATGGGTTGATATCAGGGTATCAGTCGACTGATGCGGAGGGCAGTCGACTGATAATTTTGTGAGGTTGATTTTCGACTAGGTCATGTTGGTGCAAAATGCATCAGTGATGAACAGTCATCCTCTAGTGTTTCGATGTTTGACAATATACTAAAGTTAGTGACAATATATATGTTAGATAATATGTTAAGGGCGGTCAAAGTGATCAAGGGTTAAACCAAACAGGACCTTATGTTTGGTAGGGTAGACCCAGGTTTGATCAGTTTGACAAAGGGGTTAGCTAAATAGAATCTGATATTTGACAGAATAAATAAAACCCAGGGTTGGTCAATTTGACTAAGGGATTAAACCGAACCGGACTTGAGGTTTGGTATTTACCTAAAGTTGGAAGAAGTTTAGTCAGGGTCATGATGACTAGCAAAGAAGTAATTAAGGTGAAAGAAACCTTAGTGAGTGAAGCTAGGTGAAAGAAATCTTGGTGAGTGAAGCTGGGTCCTAGTGAGTGAAGCTAGGTGGACTAAGTCCTGGTGAGTAAAGCTGGGCACAAAGTCTTGGTCCGGGGGATTGAGCACAAATCCTGGTCGGGGATCGGGCAATGGAGTCTTTACCGAGCGAGGGTTATCGGACAGAAGTAGAGACGGGTCAAGGTCGGACGTCTTCAGATCCAAGTTCTCGAAGGCCGAGCAAAATTTCAGCCGGAGGTCCCGGTTGGCAAAAGCTTTAGTCGAGCGGGAATTGCGGACAGAAGTAGAGATGGGTCAAGGTCGGACGTCTTGAGATTTGGGTTCTCGGAGGCTAAGTGAAAGTCCAACTAGAGGTTCCGGTTGACAAACGTAACTTCTCCAGGGTGGAGTAGGTGAGGACGCGTTCCCCGGGAAAGGGAACATTAGGCGTCGGTTCGACCTAGAGTTTCGGGTGAAATCCAAAGTCAGAACCAATCTTTAAGGTTAAGATTATTTGTATGTTTGTCTTGTGTTTGTTGTCTTGCAGGTACCTAGAGTTGGAGGTAAGATAGAAGAGCAAACGCAAGGGAAACAAGGCCTGGGAAATAACTTCCTAGGCGCCTGACTTGAATCAGGCGCTCAAGAGATGTTGGGCGCCCCAATTGGGGGCAGCCCATCCCGGGCGCCTGGGAGGCTCACAGACGCCTGGGAAGGCCTGTCTTATCCCTGCTGCGATTTCGACGGTTCGGATGAAGCTTGACTGCGACGTGGCAGGCGTCCGAGAAGCCTGTATATAAAGGGGTTCGACCCCTCATTCCAGAACATCACTTTTCACATCCACTAAAGCATCTTGTGTGAAGCAAGCACGCTCAAGTCGAACCTTTGCGACCAAGGAGGCTCCAGGAGGAAGTGCGCGGCACTTCGGACTTCCAGAGTTGGCAGAGTCGCATCACTTTTTGGTTTGCTTTTTATTTATGAGTCGTATTTATTTACTATCTTTGCTTGTAAATCAAACTGTAAGACGGGTTTCTCCGTCTCCGGAAAGTCCGGAAAGGAGACCACTAGTGGATTCACGTTGAGTGCTTAGGTCTTGGATGTACTGACCCTGGGGGGTTGGGAACCAAGTAAAATCCCGTGTGTTTCTCTTGTCTTTTCTTTGTTTTATTTTATTTTTCTGCTGCGTACTAACCCTGATAGAAAGATGAAGTTTTCTGATGAATTTTCGAGAATTTATTCGAGTCGATATTCACCCCTATCAACCGACATTGATCCCACAGGTCAATCGACTGGTAACTATCTCAATCGACTAATACATGCTGAAATTTGTTGGTGCAAGATGCATCAGTGATGTCCTCCTCTAAGAGTTTCAATGTTTGACAATATGCTTAAGTCAGTGATACATTGAACAAGGGAAGGGTAGTCAAGAAAACTGGACCAAAGTGATAAAAAGTCCTAGTTAACCTAGGCACTAAGTCCTGGCCGATGGCTGGGCACCTAAGACCTAACCGAGGGTTGGGTACTAAGTCCTGGCCGAGGGCTGGGCACCTAAGACCTGACCGAGGGTTGGGCACTAAGACCTGGTGAGTGAAGCTGGGCACTAAGACCTGGTGAGTGAAGCTAAGCAAAAGTCCTGATGAGTGAAGTTAGACACTAAGTCCTAGTGAGTGAAGCTGGGCAAAAGTCCTGACAAGTGAAGTTGGGCACGAAGGCTTGGTCCGAGGGATTGAGCAACTTAGCTGAGCGATGACTAAGAACAGAAATAGAGACGGGTCGAGGTTCGGACGTCTCGAGATCCGGGTGTCTCGAAGGCTAAGCAAAAGTCCAGCCGGATGGGCCGGGTGGCAACCGTCTCCTGAGAGGAGTAGGTGAAAGGCGCGTTCCCGGGGATGGGAACTTAGGCGTCGGTTCGACCTAGGGTTTCGAGGAAATCCAAAGTCAGAACCAAGTCATTAAGGTTAAGGGTATATACTTGTTTATCTTGTGTTTGTGTATCTTGTAGGTACCTAAAACTGAAGACGAAGCAGGCAAACAAACACAAAGAGGTTGAAAAACAGCTTCCCGAGCGCCCCCATTGATACAGGCACCCCTATTAACTCAGGCGCCTGAATGAATTAGGCGCCTCATTCAATACAGGCGCCCAATAAGTCAGTTTTTACCAACTCGCGAAGTTCGCGAGTTTATATGAGATTTTGACTGTATAAAGGCGCCCCAGAGGCTCTCAGGCGCCTCAATGCCTATTATATAAATGGGTTCGACCCCTCAACTCAAGACAACATTTAAAAAGCATTCTAAGCATTCCATGTGACGACAAAGCGCTAACAACGACGAAGCTCTGCGACCAAGGAGGCTCCGGGAGGAAGTGCGCGGTACTTCGAAGGTCCAGATCGGCCGAGTCTTCGACTCTTTTAGTTTGGTTTGAATTTACATTCTGCACTTATTTTTATCTATCTTTTTTATTGTAAATTGTGCACCGTAAGACGGGTTTCTCCACTTCCGGAAAGTCCGGAAAGGAGACCATTAGTGGACGAGTGTTCCCGTGCTTAGGCCTTGGATGTACTGACCTTGGGGGGTTGGGAACCAAGTAAAAATCCCGTGTGCATTTTGTGTCATCTTTTATTATTCCGTTTTATTTTCCGCTGTACTACTAACTCTGAGTCTAGAACGAAGATCCAAAAAACGAGTTTTCCACGAGTTTCCGCAAAAGTTTTTACTGTCGATATTCATCCTCTCTCTCTCTCTCTCTCTCTCTAATGCTCTTAATTCTCCTTTCTAGTGCCTCCACGAGCATAGCTGAGATGCTATGAGATTGATAGATTGTCATTAAAGGTCTTGACTTCGAGCCACGAGGCTGGTGGGGCGTAAATCCCTACACCTTGTGTAAAAAGTCTCTCTCCCCTAACCTCTTGCCTTCTCAGTCACCGTGATTTACCTCTTCCGTGTTAGTCCTGGGGCGGGCTGGCGGGGGCGGTGGGGACGAGCATTTCACCTTATTGCCACCATTAATTTTCCTTTCTAAGCTTGCGAACCTTCACATTCCCGGCTAGTCTAGATAATTCGCGTTACGAACTCGCTAGTGTTTGCCTCATTAGTTTTTGTGGATATGATATCTTTTATATTATTTGACAATATTTTCATGCACTTGCGGAGATACATCAGAACCCACAAGTTGCTCTATGAATGAAATGAAATTTAAATGAGATGAGATTAGGATAAATAAAAATAAAATTAATTTATCAAATGATTTTAATGTTTTAATTAACATTTAATTCTTTTTTAATATATTTTTTATAACCAATTTAATTTATATGGTTTTCTAACTTAGTTTGGAGTAATCCACCTAGCTTGTTTCTCAAGTGATAAAAAGTGATTCGTCCATCCTCAGCACCCCCCATCCTCCCTCTGCGTCCCAGGACCAACATAGAAAACATAAATCATAAGATCTACTAATTCAGCTGTTATGACTAATACATGTGGACCACCTAGTTTGTTCTCATTATGCTATGAATGACCAACTTGATTAATTTGTCCAATCTGATTTGATTAACCGATTATCACTAAACTTGATTAATTATTTTAACTCAATCAACCCAACTTGCACATTCTAGTTGATCGATCAATCTCGTTTTTGTACCTAGGGGCGGATCTAGTATAGGACTAGGGAGGCCCCCCAGGAGGCGGAGGAATAGTTTGTGTGCTGCTCATCATCGACAAGTCGATTGCATTGACCAACGACGGCATGCACTTTCATGGCGTAAATCATAGTACACCTGGAAAATGCATCAGCCCGGCCGATCCTCTCAAAGGTAAAATCTTGAATCCACCCATAGTCCTAGTCAAAAATAATGAGCAATATATTTGAGTTACAAGAGTACCTTTTTTTTATTATTTGGAGTTGGTTGACACACGCTTTTAAAAATAATAATAATTTTTTTACTTAATTCTTTCAAAAAAAAAAGACGAGTCTATTTTATTTCCGCAAACTTGAAATAAATGATGGCAGAAAAAAATGATCATTGAATACATTTAGTCCAATAATTATCCATTTAATCCAATAATTATGGCCATCATTTATTTGAAATAACACAATTCCAACTTGTATTCCACATTAGTTATTCCGACCTTATTTCAATTCTCTTAGAGATCTTTATCCAAATAATTAAAAGACTAAAATTTCAATACAAAAGTAACCGAATAATTCTGAAACTAAAAATATTATAATATTTGCAACCTGAGAATAAAATTAAAATAAATAGTAAGGAGAAAGTTTTACTTGCTCCTAATGTATTAGTAAATCACTTAGAAAAATAATTAAGAAAATCAAGATTCTAATCTTATTAAAAATAAATATAAGAAAAATTAAACAATCGATCTATTATTAATAAAAAAATTTTTAAAAAAAAGTGAGAAAGTTTTGCTTTCCATTTACGTACTCTATATGGAAGCATTAAGATTAATGGAAGACATTTAAAATTTCTTTATGCATAGCAATAAAATAAAGTGATAGTAGATTTTCGAATTTTTATAGTGCAAAATTTTCAGTATACTCTTTAAAATTTAATTTTGATATTAAAAAGTAATTTAACATTAATAAGATATTAAAAGAAATAGGGCATATTGATAGTAAAGTAGTAGTGGTAGCTAGACAGTAGGTTTGTAGCCCCTCCCTCTCTCTCTCTCTCTCTGTTCAAAGGTCCTTTGCCCTATAAAGTAAAACCTACCCCCTCCTTCCTGCTCCTCCTCTAGCCGTGTCGCGACACCCCTGTTTGATAGAATTCCCGAGAGAGAGAGAGAGGAGGCAGGGACGGCGATGAAGGTGGAGAAGATCCGGCAAATAGTGCAGCTGAAGCAGGTCGTGCGGCGGTGGCGGGCGCTCAGCCTCCGCCGCCTCGTCGGCGATCCGCCCCCGGGTTTCCTAGCCGTCTACGTGGGGCCGGATAGGCAGCGCTTCGTGATCCCCACCCGGTTCCTGAACCTCCCGGTATTCGCCGCCTTCCTCCGCCGCGCGGAGGAGGAGTACGGTTTCCCCGGGCCCGCCCCGGGGGGCCTCGCCCTGCCCTGCGACCCGGCCTTCTTCCGCTGCGTCCTCGACGCCCTCCGCCGCGACGAGGCCCGCTTCGGCGGCTTTACCCTCGACGCCTTTCTCGTGCTCTTCGACGACCACGGCCCTGCCGTCGCTTCCTCGCCTTTCCGCGACTCCTCGTACAACAGGCCTCTCCTCCCCAAAACCAAGGCTCGATGACACTAACCGACTCTTTCTCTTTCCGTATAGTTTCGCTATTCGTCCATCCCGTGGATCTGACGGATCTCCGGTGAGATGTGATCCTTCTTCTTCCCGTCTTCTTCTCTGGTAAAAAAAAAAAAAAATCCAACCAAAACTCAGCTCCTCTCTTTTTTTAGCTTGATCAAGGAGCTGCGACGGGATTTTCCCCCCTTTTTTTGAGTTATGAATCAGAAACTGGAACTGCATGCTTCCTGATCTACTGATGCTCTAGTTTCAGATGAAATTGTGTTAAATGGAATTGCATGCTTCTCTGTGTTTGGGCAAAATATAATACATCAATTTCCTTCTTTTAAGAATTTCTTAGGTATATTTTGGAAAATCTTGAGGATGCCTAAAAATCATAGAAAAACTTGTTAAGAAATGTAGTTTTGTTGCTTCCTTGAATTATATTTTGGAAAGGAAAAAAACAGTTTGCCTTTGATTGTGTGCTTTTGCATGCAATCGAAAAATGAAAGATAGAAGATGATGATGATGACATACAAAGTATATATGGAGGATGATTCTCAAGTATGTGGACATCACCGCCATGACTTTTGACTAGCAAAATGCTTTCTGCTTTCGATTAGTGTGAAAGATTCTGTGAGCAAATTCGGTTCTTGTGGCATATCAAAACTAACTAAAGAGGTTGTCTTAATCTCATGTTTAATGTTTTTTTTTATCATTTCTAGTTTCACCGTGGTGTAATACTAATTTTATATAGATCAGCACATGAGAGTAAAGGGAATTGACCTTGAACAAATGAGAGTAAAGGGACAAAAAGTGCAAACATTGCATCGAATATGTGGAATCCATGAGAAATGGCAAGACTAGAACAATCCTCTATTCAGGTTGCAGGGTGGCTTGGCAATTTACAAAATTCCAATCACTTTGGGAATTTTCAAAACATAGCATATAAATTAACATGTTAAAAATTCACCTTAACGTACATATTACTATTTGGAACTAACACAAACAAGCAATACAGACGGCAGTTTCTTACCATGCCTCGTCGATTTGATGGAAGCAGAATGACCTGCTTTGTGCTTAATGTTGTTTAGTTGTTGAACAATCTCTAGTCGACTGTAAATAGTCACAGCTCACCATCAGAATAGTCTGGGAACGTGATGCACTTGAAAACTTTGCATTCTGAACATAGAATATAGCCTACCTGAAAGACAAAAAATGATCACATAATGATTCGAAAATGATCCACTGAGTAATTTGATCGTTGTTGTTCATGCTGTTGCTTGATGAAGTTGCTTTGAGTGAATATTTTCTGTGAACTTACAGCTTTGCAGGTCGGGCAACGCCGATAAATTCGACTATTCTTGGCCTTCACATTGTTCTTCTTGCCTTCGCAAAAGTCACACAACAACCATCCTCTGCCATTGCAGGGTTCACACAGAATTCCAAATTCCTAATGCAGAAATTATAATTCTAGAATTTAGAGCACTAGTTATATGGGGATGTTTTTTTTTGTAGAGTTGAACAGCGATAGAAACAATTAGTAATAAGACACAAAAGTAATAATGATACAGTTTGCATAGAGCACCATAAAAGATACGAGCTGAACTCAAATAGTTGGAAGAAATATGCCGGGATATCGACATTTGCTAGTTTATAAATTAATTTAGAAAAAAACAAACAAACGTTGAAATTCTATGCAGTGTACTTGTTTCTGCGCTAACCTCGAGTGTATTTAAAAACTGATCACAAGTATGAAGTAGTTTTACAATGAAACAAATGTCAGTCATCTCCTCAAACAAAACCATCTCCTACCTATAAAAGTTGTTCCTCCTAGATGCAACACCTCTCTCATCTCACGAGAGGGAGTATCCAAGTATCTGTTCTTCATTTACCTTCCTCAATTCTCAACTAGTTTTGGGTTTTATCGTTCTTTCAACAAATATTGTGACCAATTCTTATATTTGTAGGAGGTTAATGCATTGCATCTGCATCAATCCTAGGGTTCTCATTATATATTTTACTTTCTTTAGTCTCTCATCCTATCCTATCTTTGTGTTGTATCTACAACACAGTCAACTGAATTTCTCTTCAGTCGCCTGTCCATTCAACTCTACTCCGGAAACTTTCTGTTAGTGAGAAACTTTTGGTTTGCTAGAGGAAGGTCTTCCGCCGAGTACTTAGTTGACTAAACCAACCTCCATTGATTGAATGAATTAATATCCAGTCAGCTCATCCCAAAACAAATCCTTTATGTTTGTGAGAAGTGGGTCATTAGTCGACAACTTAGTCGACTAAGCTTCCTTTAGTCAACTATCCAATTGACTAAACTTCCTTCAAACTAAATTCTTACCCAATCGACTCAACTCGAAATATAACTTTTTTATTTACGAGCATAACATCCAGAGTCGACTGCTTAATCAACTCATGAAACCAATTGACTGATGTTAACCCAGTTGACTGAATTATCCACTACGACTCTCAAATAGTCTATTTCTTGGTCAAGTCTAAGCAAAATTAAAAAGTTAAACCAAAGTCAAATTACATATTACTCATAGACTCTCACATCTCATATGTCAAGAGTGTTTACCTTTGGGGCTTCTTGTATGTTAGGTATCTAATCAATTTTGACCTATCAGTACTTATCTGCCAACGCCTATTGAACTATTTCATTCACCAAGTATTTTAACTTTTACTTGGACTTTCTATATTTGCTAACGCTGGTTGAACTTTCCTTTTCTGTCAGCCCCTTTTTGAACTTCTCTTCTACCAAGTATTCAGTCTGTTAACCTTAACTTTACTTTGACTTTTCAACTCATTGAACCCACAGTAATTCGACAAGCATTTTGTGCTTGCACACATGACACACTTTATCAGCAAACACAACATTAGCCTAACTTAAATATTTTGTCAAATACATCAAAATTACATAGTTGAACTCAAGCAATTGGGGCATGATTGCACCAACACTTCTACGAATGAAATGGACGAAATAGAGGAGTAATAGATCAAGGACTTGCAAGTGGAAATTGAACCTAGTGGAAGAGCCTGGGTTGATTATCAAAAGCTAGTTCATTAACTTTGTGCTTAGAGATCCACCGATCAGACTAGTAGCTCTTGTAAGAGCAAAAGTGTCCCCACAAGATGAACTGATAGTTAGTGCGTGGATGTTATCTACCTTGAGGATCTGGAAGTCAAAACATGACAAAGTCAATGCACTTGCCCTCCCACGTGCTAGTCATAGTATCTGGACTAGTATTCCTCGTGATTTATCTCCTCCGTATTGGCCCTGGGACGGATTGACGGGTGCGCTGGACGAGCGAATCGCCTTTTCTATCTTATAAGAGCAAAAGTTTTCATGACAATCTCATGTAACTCCTTACGGTATCTACAGTGGAAAACCCTCAAAAATCAGATTTTTATATTTTCGATGTACCAAGTCATTGCCACATCAAAAGTAAAAAACCTCACTCTTCTTTCCACTATAAAAAAAATCTCCCTACAACTTTTTTATAGGTCCCACACTCAATCATTCATATATCTTTAAAAAACAACCTCAATTTGAAAGATCCATTTGGAAGAGAAAAATGATGAAATGAATTAGCAATAATGAGAATAGAATGATTTGGATGTAGGATGAATGAGAAAATTTTGATAGAAGAAAAATAGAGATATATATAGATCTAAATTAGCCGTTGAAGATTTGAAAAAAAAAAAATCACACCGTTGAATAAAACAACGGTAACAAAATGAACGGTACACCAACGGTAAAAAAACAAAAAAATGATTAAAAAAAATCAACAAAATCGGCTTGCCAACGGTAAAAAAAAAAAATATTAAAAAAATCAACAAAATCGGCTTGTCCACGGTAAAAAAAACGGAAAAAAAAAGAAAAGTCGACAAAAACAGCTCAAAATTTAAAAAAAAAAATCTATTTTTTTATAAATGGGGTCCATCTTCTGTAAAACCTAGGTTCGATTATTCAAACTCAGATTTTGATTTCCGAAAGAAAAAATCTAGCCACAATGGTGGCCAAGTTTTTTGCACGGATTTATAAAAAAATATGTTAAAAATCACGGTTGGAGATGCCCTTATTCTAAGCTTTACAATTAAAGCTATGACATCATAACGGTCATCTCTCCGATTAAGGAAAAGGAATCACGTGTCTGAACAGTTGCCATCATTTTACTGCATTCGTTTTGAAAATGTAACCTTCCACGTGTCTCCGAAATCTATAAGCTTATCATCATGAAGAAAGACCAGCAGTGATTATGAAAAGAAGCCAAAAGGAATAGGATACAGCTCCGGACATTAGGGGCATTTTGAAAGTAAACTGCTGGCTTATTATTAAATTAATTTTGACTCATAATAAAATATCAGATAGGGAATATATTTATGAACTCGAGCTACCATTCGTAAATGATGAAAATGTGATGGTCAGGGAAGTGACAGTCTTAACCAATCAAATCCAGCCTGGTTGAACTCATATTCAATCTAAGATGATGCATCTAGCATGAAAGAGAGTAAGCTCACAGTATATGTCCTCTTCCATATAATTCAGAGGTGAACACATTAAGGACCAGTGTGGTTGACTAAGAATTGGTTGAGCAAGAGCGAAAGGTTGAGATTTCAATTCAACCAAGGTCCAAAACCAGAAGTAGCTGGCTGAAGCAAATAGTACTAAGTTGGTTATCGATATATCATTCAAATGTTCACTAAATCTGATCAATGGCATGACTTACTAGCAAGACAGGGGTACACAGAATATATTTCTTTCTCGAGTACAAAAGCAGCAAGGAGACTCTGAGTCAAAATTAACTCCTATGTTTGTTTCTTCTTTTACATTATCATATTGAGTAGCTTATCAAATTGTTGAGTGAGTATAAAGACTACACCTACTACATATCTAAACAAGCATTAAAGAAAAACAAGAGAAAGAAGAACAACCAAAAAGGAGGAATGGACAGAAATATAGACCCAATTTTTGTTTCTTCCTATATTCCTAATTTTATTCTTTCTAATAAGGGCAATTCAAGTTGTATTCGAAAGTTGTACATTGTTCAGTCAAAAAAGATAATCTGAACAATTAGGAGGAATAATACACCCAAGAAAAATAAAAATAAATAGAGCTGACATTGAAATCAATTATTTTAGGAATCCATTGTTTGGATGTGAAAATAATTATAATCTGATTTGAATTTTGTTTCTCCAAATAATAGAATTGAAGGGTAGTTTCTAGAGTTTCGGTGGAGGAATTAGAATTACACTTAATTTCCATTCATTATACAAGAATTTCAATTATAAATGAACTTTTAAGATTTTTTTTTTGAATTTAAGTCTCAAAATAAATATTCATTCTTATTGCAGGTATTGTATCAGAGTATGGATGTATTTGTTCAGATCTACATAGGGGATCAATTCCTTGACATGGGAGATTTCAGCATGGTGGCTAAGCCAGTGGCGGATACATTTGGCATTAGGGTTCTTGAGAATTATCAAACACACGTACGGGGTCTAGTTTGATTGGATTTTCGATCGTAATTGAATTTTAGAAATAGAATTCCAGCTCACTTTAATGTGCCAAAGAAGCTTTTAAAGAAATCGACTGACCTCTTCGACCTCCTCCTCGGTCAGAAGCTGTTGCTGGACCTCAGGACTCCGTTCCAAGGGGGCGCTGCAATTGATGGGGGGCAAGCACGGCTTATTCATCTTCCCTTTTCCCCCGACCACTGCCACCGCCATCGCATCAGAAGCAAAGCCCAACGAGGAGGAGCACCGGAAACATCGATAGAGATTTAGCGACCTGCTAGGCATACAGATCGCCGCCATCGCCTCTCCCGAGTCCCTCCCTCTCAACGGAGATGCAGATGAGATGGTCCGATTTGGACTGCATTAAGTTCGTCCACTATAATTTTTCAGCGCCTTCACCTCAATCCAACGGCGCAGCTGCCATCCCTGCCGACCATACCCGCGCATCGACGGTTCTGATGGACGATCTTGAGTCAGTGGAAGTCAATATACTTACGTCAATCGGATAGTTAATTGAGTTAATTGATTAAAATATAAGTTGACTAAATTTGAGTCACGAAGAAAAAAACAACTAAGAAGAAGAATTGTATAAGAAGAAAGTTGTTAATTGTGGCAAAAAAGATAGAAGAAGAATAATAGTATAGATCAAACAAAGGAAGAAGAGAAGTTTGTTAATTGTGGCAAAAAGATGAAGGGCTTATACGCTCTTTACACGCTCCCCCATAGGTATTTGGAAGGAAGAAAATCATCCTTAGATATTTGATTCTACTCTAATGATAATTTACTATCTAAATATTAATTCAGTTATGTCTAATGGTCAAAGAAGGAGATAAAGTAATGTTAATAGGCATCTAATTCATTAAAAAAAAAAATGCATAACTTATCCTTATTTTCCAACACAGAAGAGTCATAATTCATTTTCAACGTGCAATGAGCAAATTAAGAATGCCTCATAAAAGTGCTCGCAGTCTAAAACTTTTGATATTACTCGTGCAATTTTCTCAGGCAATAGGTTTGTAATCCTTCACATTTGCCCTAAATCCTTCTCCAAATTCTCATATATCCAATTATCAGGTGCCTTCCACTTCACCTCTTCTTTGGCTTCCTACTTAGAATCCTTTTAGTTGACCACTTTGGAGGTGATGAGGGTGATGTCGACAAAATTGGCCCTTTACAGGCTGCGGAATGCAAGTAGAGACTCGAAAAAAAATCACTAAATTATTCAAGTATAAAACATCTATTGAATATTTTCTGCAAAACAAACACAAACTTAGCATCCTTTTCTGCAAGTGTATCTTTATAATCAAACAATATTTCATCACGCCAGACACTGACACATTTGAAAAGTAATTTTACCTTTGATATCGAAACAAAATTTGTTCATTCACCGGGGCAATCAATAATACGCTGAGAATTCGACTTGTGAAATTGGTAGCTGGAATCTCTCTCTCTCTCTCTCTCTCTCTCTCTCTCTCTCTCTCTCTCTATCAAACTATTAGATAGCTGGTCTTGCTGATGTATCTATCTATCTAATAGATAGAGATGCAAGAAAACAACAGAAGTTCTTCATTCAATTGATCGCTATCCAATAGTAGAAACCCCAACACCTTTCCTAATTATAAGTTTTAACTACAAGAACACAACCGACATGTCATCATCCCTGCCTTCATTACAACATTTCCCTACTCAATACTACCCTACCACAAATGTCCTTTACAATATGATTAAAAGGCCAAAAAGGATCATTAGCATTTCTAGTATAATGAAAAGCAGACCTATTCTTATACCAGCAACCCTGAGCAAATCTACAGAAATAGACACATACAAGCCAGATATGCATTCTTTCAAGAATTTAACGGCTATGATTGCATTTTGCTTGCAGATGCTGCGGCTATAGCATCCTCCGAATCTATTTGTACCTATCCAGAAAAGAGAGGGATCGTCAGAAATTGAGAAATAAAAGGAGCACCTGGCTCCTGGTTGCTTGATCTCCTTACCTGCTGTAAGTGTTTCATCAAAGCTTCTTGCAACATTTTTTTCAGTCTATCGCAGTCATCGGCCATATGGCAAGACTTTCGCATCTCCTCTAATTGGTACCACAAGCGCTCAATGATTGTGTATGGGAACCATGTCGCTGTCATCCTTTTTCGATTAATCAAGTCGGACGTTCTCTGTAAAATATGATAGAATATTGTCGTCAGTTCAACGCCACAAATTTTCCCAGATGGATTAATCATTCAAAGGGAAGAGCAGCAATAGTAAATCACCATGGATGAGAATAGGTCCAAGTACTCTAGCAGCATATTTGTAGCTTCAGCAAGCCGGCCATAGTCTACGTACAGTCTGAACAATGTGGCAGGATCTGGTTCCTGGCCGGTCATGCTCCAGGATACTTTTCCTCCACCCTAATAAATGAAAACAAACTTGTTATTAAAGGTATGTTTTGTAATGTCACCCTCTTCGCCCAACAGATTATCAAGGCACATGCAAATGAAAGAAACTTGAAAATCAATCCAACTTCATGCTAGTTCATAAAACAAAAAAATGAAGATTAAAAGCAGCTATTGAGGCATGATTATTATTTTATTACCTTGAACATGTGAACTAACCAAAGAGGAAGCTCAATTTGAGGATCAGTGTGCAGAAATGTTTCAGCAACAGTAACTGGTAATCTTCGGTGCAACTTTCTATATTTTTCCTGTTAGCATATAATAGATGAGTAAAATTAGCAGTACAAGTAAGAAGAACATTAATATGCGTATACCATTATACATATATCCTTTTTAGGTTACGTGCACTTAATCATTGCATCAATTGTTATTTAGCATGTTAACAATATCTTGATACGTTTAAATGGGTATGGATAACCATTAAATGGGTTTGGAATAGATTTGGGAATCCAGTACAAATTCATGAATGATGATATAGGATAGGTTTGAGTTTACATGATTGAATAAGGACCCCTGTACAAATTGCATTAATTTGTATATAGGGTATGGGTATGGGTAACCATTAAATGGGTTTGGAATGGATTTGGGAATCCAGTAGAAATTCATGAGAAATGCATGATATAGGATAGGTTTTGAGTTTACATGATTGAATAAGGGTCCCTGTATAAATTTCATTAATTCTATATATATATACACATGGTTAAAATCTTTAAGCCATTATTGCATGCCGATGTCACCTTTTGCTAGGTACCCCACCTCATTTAACTAAGGATAAATACTCATCTTAACATTAATGGATGGGTATGCATAGCGGAATAATATCATGTTGAGTATATATGGATATGGGTATAGATATCTAGACAGATACAGGTGCAACTCAACAAATTTCATGGGTACCTACTCATCATCCCTAGTTAGAGCCAAAACTACGTCATAACTATCCGACCATGACCATATCAAGTATAACTCATCACAGACAGAACGATGGTACCATTTCAAGCTGATATTGAAATTAGTATTGAAACTGAAATTCCTACTTGATTGTGTTATTCCTCTGATTTTTCACACATAAAAGGATGCTTTGTTACCAATTAAAGTAATTCCTACTTGATTGTGTTATTACTCTACTTTAACATTATTTTAAATATAAATAGACTCCAAAGTAGATCTTAGTTGCTTGAAGCCACTTACAAGATAGTGTTCAAGTGTTTCCCAGTGGTCCGTTCCTGGAATTTTATGAAAATTCGAGCTAGCAATAATTTTTCCTTCAGAATATGTTTCCTCCTCAGAATACCCCAACAGAAGATTATTAGTATTGGCATTGCTCCTGCAAAAAAAAAGGAAAGAAATCTAAGACTTCTAAAACATGCACATTTCTAGCTATGCGGGGAGTTCGGAGATTTAGGTGATCATACAATGTTCAGATTAAAAAAGGGGAAAAGTATGCAGTTCGAACTTACACTATGAGTGCAGGTCCAACTCTATTTGGACAACATTTTTGAGAGATTGCAACAAAAGTACGCTCCAACTCCCTGTTAAACATCTAGCTTATGTCAGTGCCGGTCAAAAAAATACATAGAATTTTAATCTGGATATTAGTTAGAGAATATGAAGCTACCACTGAAGTTTTGAACCCTTCCAGAAGTTGACAATAATGGTAAATGCCATGTCATACATATTTTCCTCAATCAAAATATCCACAAGGTTGACAAGCATTTGTTTTCCTATAGGACAGACAGTAAGGGTTAGGAGTAAGAGCATTTGGATTCTACCAAACCTAGAATAAAATCTCAGAATGCAAAGACAATTGAACATTAACAGAATCTAAGGTAAAGAACACAAAATGCCAAAAGGATCGAACCATTGAAAATTTTGCTGACATATTGTAGTTCGTTACCTGAAAACTTAAATTTACTACTGACAAGTGAAAGCATATGTTGAGCTTTAGTTAGAATGTATTCCTTCTCGAGCATTTCAATATCTACTGCACAGTTTATGACTGAGGCCTCATTGGAGTCACCTGCTGAACATGGTAAAAAGAAATAAGAGGAAAATTTGCATCATATTTACATAGTAAAGAACAAAAAACAAAAAGAAATAAAACAAAAAAAATCTAAACTCACAGATTTTTGATGAGACAATTCGAGGTCTTTTATTTGGTGACGTCTGATAATTTGTATGGTCATTCCCAGACTGAGATTCCATCCAAGCATAAGCATGATCAACCTGTTGCAGGGCATTGATTGAGGAAGACAAGGCAGATAGCCTTTCTTGCAATACTGAAGAATCTTGGTGGCTTCCGTCCAAGTTAGCTTCTTTCTTGAGTCTAATAGAATAACGATACATATAGCCAGCAGCCTTTCTCCAATTATTTTGATTAGCTTCAAAAGCATATAATAGTTTGTATATGTTTGGCTTTGCAAACACATCTGAACGTTCAGCCTGTAAACATGAATTTCAATTAATACTCATTGTATATAATGAATATGATAAACAAAAGCAGAGCCATTCCAGAAGATTTCATTTAAACCTTCCAGGCAAGCTCCTGTTCTACTTTTTCCAGCAATCCAACAAATGGCAGCCCACCATCACAAGCAACCTGTAAAAATTTGTAATTTGCAATCATAAAGTCCAAAAGAAAAAGAGACCATTATATGGATCTTAAATAGGATAGCATTGTCAAAAGGTAAAAATTTAATAGAAAACAGACAATTAAGTGCATCATAAAGCACAGAAAGTTACTGATTTATCACAACTCTTCCAGATAGCATATAATCAACAAGGATTTCAATCAATGAGTTTAGACATGGTATATTCGAAATGAGAAAAACTAGTGTGTTAGAAAGGAAATTACACTGGCTTCCCAGTAATTATGCAAAATAAATTAGTTCCTTCATAAAAACATGTTTATATGGTGTGGCTACAATCACAGTCAACCTTGGCCTCATAATTATTGTAATGTTTGAGAATTTGATTTCTTAAACAAATGCATTTCCTTTCCGATTATACAAAAGTAACAAAGTAACTCCTAAATCTTGAAAAGAAACAATCAAAGGTGTCAATTATGTGAATTATGTGAAACAACGAAAAGGTAGATTTATGGAAAAAAAAAAAGGTTCTATAACACGCTGTAAGCCCTCAAGCTACAGCACTCCAGTGACATTTTTTAATCATAGTTAATAGATAAAATGATCTATCCACTGCCAAATTGACTCAATTTTGCATTTACTTGCAACATAGCATATGTTCTTCACTTTCTTATACACACATGAAAATGTTACTATTCATGGCCACAAACTATTTGGTATCAATAACAAATGACATAGCGCATAGCATAGCATGAACAAGCACGAACAAGTGCATAACATAGCAACTTCCTAGAGCAAACAATGAAATGTAATTCGTAAAGAATTATATGGATTTTCTTTGGTGTAATCATCCACATAATTTGACACCATTTCTATAGTAAGTCTTATCAATCGAGAATTCTGTCGACCAAGATGATCTAATTATTAAAGAGATTGATGGTTTTTTGTTTAATCAGAGAGACTCGATGATGCATCTTCAAAGATAGCATCTCCATTTCCAACATGTATCATTACGTTTTCAAATTTGAATGAAACTGATTTAAATTTTTAGTAGAAATATTGTCTAATGGCCTCTAGCTCAGGTCACTTAGTATTTTCTATTAAATAAATAGTAATATTATGTGATTTTCAAAGCTCAATGTTTTGTATACAGGAATTGATATTTTTGGTGGATCAGTGTTCATAAAATTCATAATATTCAGAACTTGGATGAAAGACCAGCAAGTATAACATATCTAGCATTCAGAACATATTGAAGAAAGAACCTTTGTTGCACAATTCTCACAAAGTACAATAACAAAACGGCGTAAGCAAATGTATTTGCTCTCTTCATCTGGATTTGAAATTATTGCACAGTAGGCATCCCTATAATGCTTCAGATCTAGTGAGAATCTAAAGACATTTGCCCATAATTGCCCTCGAACTGTCTCAAATTCAGGAAGTTCATTATTACTGTTTTTCAAGACTTCATCAACTTGTTCAAGCGCAGCTAGAGCAAACTCACAAGCTCCTTCACTCGCACCATATTGCTCAAACAGACGCATTGCCCATTGATAGTAATGAAATTTCCAGATTGCTCCTGATTCACATTCCTCTACAAACCAATGGTAGAAGAAAGAAGTTAAACAACGAAGCTCATTATGCATCAACATATTGACCAGAAATAACTAACCAGGATACTGGAATCCAGTTTGAAAAGCGAGGTTTTTCAGATACTTTGGAGCTTCAGCACCAGACGCAGCTCTTGGTTGACATAGGAAAAATAAATTTCAGATGCAAGCAAATTTAGTAAATGCATGTATCGTTATAAATCAATAAAGAACATTCCTACTACCAACTCAATGCCACACACATATAGCTTTACATACTTTTACTTAATTGTGGCACACCCTATTCATGAGGAGCCAGCTCAATGAGAACCAATTACAATAAGGAAAAACAATATGAATATCTACCTGAAGAAACAGCACAGAGATTCATGCAGCTTTTGCTCTTTTGGAACTCCTTGTAGAGTGCTTTGTGAAAGAACAAGACAGTATCCCAGAAGATGATGACATGCACTCAATTCACCATCTGATATTTGAGTACTGATAGAATGTTTTCTACTTCTTGAATAGTGATCCATAATTACAAATAGGTTCTAAATTTATGATTAAAATGAAACAAATCAGATCAGTAAAATGCCAAAACATGAAAAATAAATAAATTTGCTTGGTTTAAAATAACATAGATGGGAAAGAAAATACCTCAGCAGCCACATATTGCCCATGGTGGAGCAGAAGTGAAGCTAGTTCAATTATGAGATTTGAGGTATCGTGTTCAGCAACAGTAAGGCTAGATGAAAATGAACTACAGAAATTGTGCACTAATTGGTTTAATTTGCAAAGGTCAGGCAAAGAGGATGAATCAAGAACTTCCAATCCTTCAAGTGAGTTTGGGAACTCAAGTAGACAAGCCAATGTAAAATCAGCTGAACCTAGTTTTCCATTCCAAGGCCTAACCAATTTGGTACCTGTTGACAGGATAAACAAATTCTTTGAGACAAACATTGGGGAATAATGAAACAACAACCACAATAAGGTGCTAAAAATACATAGCGTAGCATCAGTCTAATTGTAACCAAACTATTTCAAGTAATAAGCATCAAAATAATGCACTAAATACTACATAGCATAGAAATCTAATTATAAAATTAAATATTAGAAGTCAATTCTTGAAATCGGATATAATGATAATGTACTCATGTCCTTACTAAGGATTACTATTACATTTTTCTGACAATCTTGACAAAACACTGTTTTCCTTGTTAACCCATAACTTCCCCTTTCAACCTTATCAAGTTCAAACCATATGCAATACCAAGAAATAAACCAACAGAAACCATTAAAAAAATTTGCAAAATTTTGATTTGGCTGACCGTTTATCTCCAAAGTTTGAGCTATTCAAAAAAGACGTTTATAATCATAGAACTCCTTCACCCATGAGCAGTTTAATTTGATTCTGCCAGATTCAATGGCTCAAGCCTAACAGGCGAAGGCACTCAACTTTGTACAGGTGTAAACTATTAACACAGAAAAGATTCAAACTCAAGACAACTGCACTGACACTATTTTGATCATTTTAAAATTGTATAACGTCAAATTCAATGAGAAAATTTTACTAAATTAATGCACAAATTAAAATTTATAAATATTTTAAAAAAAAAGATAAATCAGTTGAATAGAACCAGTATATGGTCTAAATAATCCAAACATATCACCCACTAGGGAAAAAAATACCATAGATGCCACAATTATTGGTCATTGATACAACTTTGGCCCCTTGCAGAAAATTACTTGAAATCCACATGTTATTGTTTCACTCCTAGTAGCATATCATTCTCAAGACTTAAAATGCATGGTTAGTGAACAAGGATTCAGTTTTCGCAAGGACTGAACACTAAGAATGGAGGACATAAGTATCTTGACTATACAATTGATTATCAACAGAAAGAAGAAGACATTAGGTAGAATTGTAACCATAGAAGACGACCCAAATCAAAT
Organism: Boesenbergia rotunda; assembly: GCA_024364735.1. Classification (NCBI taxonomy): domain Eukaryota; kingdom Viridiplantae; phylum Streptophyta; class Magnoliopsida; order Zingiberales; family Zingiberaceae; genus Boesenbergia; species Boesenbergia rotunda. The sequence continues at coordinate 300,753 of JAGFNQ010000127.1, forward strand.
TGCATACATTTGTCTCATATGGTAGAGGGATGATGAGAAGCGTACCAGACCAGATTATTGCAAGGTCAATAAAAGAAGCCCTCTAGAATTGTTTCACTCATTAAACCAATAAATTCAATGCAATTAACCATTTGAAGGTTCTCTCCCCTCTGCCATGAGATCATTGATCAATGCATGTAGCCTAAAGAGATGAGAATTGAGACACAAAAATATATCTGGCATAGTACCATCCCATGATATTGCCATTTGAGGCAACAGGTCTTGCTTATGCTATTTCAAGATCAACTTTCGATTAAATCGCTTGTCATCTTCATTCTCTTCTGTCATTGTCTAGTCATTATTTTCCTTACCACCCACATGTCAGCGCATTACTTTTATTCATACTCCATGAATCCCTCACCTAGAAACAACAATTAATCCCATCTCCACACAAAATAATACAATCCAATTCCTTCTCTTACCCTAATGCCATCTTGATCAAATTAATTCTTCACATCCAGCCACTGACCCTCTTCTACAATCTTATTTTGTGATATTATTAACTTGTGTGCTCAATTAAATGTCACACCATATCCCTAGTTTAATTTATTTAATATTGTCCCATCTAGCTTCTTACCTTTTATATCCGACCCCACCTACTGGGATAAGGCTTGGCGGTTGTTGTTGTATCTAGCTTCTTACCTTTTCCCGTACTACTCCTGATGATTATATCCATCCAAAACAATTAGCCAACAAATGCATATTCCTCCTCCCCTTTCTATGGCAGTGCTGATTAAGTCCCAGCCAACCAACACTATACCCAGCAACCCCATGAAACACGATTTTCCTAGAAGCCTCAAAACCAAAGCCCATCATCTACCAGCATGATTGGTTTAAGTGTACTCAAAACAAAACTATTAAGAAAGAAAAGTGGGTATAAATTTTAGGAGAGTACCTTTGAAAGATCATTCGAACTGAATGATCGGATTCAAAATAACAGGAAACAACTTCAACATCAGACTGGTTTGCCTCAGCCCATACAAGTGCAGTCTTTCATAAATTTCTTTTATTTATTTGTTGGCTAGTTTAAATGTTTTGTTGAATTGATTAATTTCACTCGCCCCTAACACCAAAAAATCAGATTCCAGTCTGCATATATAGCAAGCATATTTATTAACAATACAGAAAACAATATGCTCGTTGTTATATTTTATTATAACAATTCCTGTCAAATGTGCCAAGAAAACATAGTGCAACTGGAACATCTCTTGCTTTGAAGATTTGCAAGAGATATTTCTGTGAAATTGTGTATGTAACCAAGAATATGGCACTCTTCAATCCCTATATGCAAGAGAATAGTTCTTAGGACATTGGCTCCTCCCTTGTGATTGTCTAATTACGGTGTTTTAATGGTTTGGCAATACACTTTAATTTAGGTATTTCTTTTTTATCATTTGCTTGAGTGTGAAGGATTCCTTATGTGATTATGGAGATTGAGATAATCAAGCATAGATGATGGACTTCATAAATCAAGTGTGGAGTATATGGAGCTTCAACCTAGTGGATGGCCATCTAAACTTGAAGGACCCAAAGACTTGTGTACATTGTGATCGTTTGGGTTTGCTCTAGATAAATAGGATAGAATTTAGCTTTTAGGTCAAGTTTATTATTTAAGGAGCTTCGTTCTAGTTCTTAAAGGATGTTTGAAACGTTGGTTTAGGGTTTCAGAGTGTCCCTATGCTTTTGGATAGTCAACCAACCTGAGATAAGCCTTTGATTGAAGGTGGGTCGACCAAAAATCTATGTTTGGTCAATCAAATTCATGTTCTGGAAAGATCCAACATTTTAAGTTTTTAAACATTGGGACTCTAACAAATATATTACAAATATCAATGAGTTAGTAGACCAGAGCACTTGGAAATAAAAGTTAAAGCTTCATTCAAAAGTATTTTTTACCAAAAATATCTTTAAATATCTTCCATCTTACTCTAGTGTCAAAAGGAACACCACGGGACTTTGAAAACAAATGCAAAGTTTCTTACTTCAATTTAAAAATCTCGAGTAATTATCTTATCATCTCAGGGTTAGATCTCATCTATAGAAGCAGGCAAAGGATTTCTACACATTTTGTACTCATTGTTTATCTTCGAGAGAATGTTATTGCTTCCAAAGGGCCCCAAAAACAATCTGATTGTATTGAATAGTTATCTAGAAGATCTCTAGCAATGACAAAAACTCAATAGGTAGGTCACAAGAAATAAGCAAGACACAATGGTTTGCTCAGTTAGAGAAAGTCTAGCATGACAATTTGCATTAGCCAGGGTGGGGATCTAGATCAAGGGTTTGCTCGACTAGAGAAAAGTCTAGTTGAGAGTTCATCACTGAGCAATTTGTAGTCAGTCGTTTGAGAGGTCTAGCAGTCTATACAACCCATTGTAGAGGTTACTCTAATTTCTTATTTGAAGAAGTGGATTAGTGAATTGGGATAATGCATTATATGTGATACATTATGGACATAACTTATAACTGCTTATTGTTTTATAATTTCCACTAAATTTATTTTTACACTTTCATATTTTATCACATGCACTGATGTATTTAACAAGTAGTTTGAATTTGTTTTCCTTCAAATAAAATTATCATTTATTCACCTCTAGCCAGACCATTTTGATGCTAACATTTTGTATCAAAGCTACACTTTCAGTTAAAGGCTTTACATCCTTCAAAATAGATCAGCAATCAAGAAGGTTTCTCTTGATTGGAGGACATAGTGATTGGACTTTGATATGATGTTAGCTTCAAAAATAAAATGAAAAACCAAAAGATAAAGATGGGGATCTCACTGATATGAGTAGATAGAGTAAAGCATATAGAAGAATGCATGACCGATGAAGAGCAACATATAATTTGATATATGGCTTTCTGAAAGAAGAGTTAAATAGGTCAGTATAAGAATGTCATTTACATGGCCCATATGATGAGAAACTAGCAAAGTAAGGTCTCCTAGACCACAACTCAACACATTCAAGACGAAAAAGTGAAGAGATTAAAGCCCAAATGCACTACAGGTACAAGGAAATTCTCAATGGGCTTATGATGATTAGAGCAGAAGTGACCAAATAAAACTCTCAACGGGTTTCTGAAGAGTGATCTATAGACATCAATAGTGGGTGCATTTTCAATGTCCAAGGATTTACGGGTTTGCAAATCGGAGCGCATGTTCTCTACAATGGAACAACACAAAGTCCACCCCACATTGACATAAAGCCAAGTAAGAAGGAAATAGCTTTTGTAGCCAACAATCATCATCATCATTGGACAATGATTCCCACATGGCATATATAGTAAATAAATGATGAGGGGGAAAAGTATAAGAAAAAGTGATATGAAGAGGATGATCAAAAGCAAAAAAAAATTCAACCAAAGCACCACGTGATTAAAATAAAATAAGAAAGGGCATATAAAGAGTATTGCTTAGAATTACAGAAAAGAAAAGGGAAGAAGAAAAAGGGAAAAGGAACTAGGCACTCAAGGCTATGTGAAATGACTCAGACACATTGCATGAGGAGTATACTCAAAAAGTATTCATGCATGAGAACCTAAACCACAATCAATAAAGAGAATGGAAGCTCAAGGTGGAGCTTCAAGTAGAAGAGTGAAAATAACATAAAAGATTTACATTATGATCAATTGCTTGAATTAATAGATGAATTATTAAGCAATAACAAAATTCATAAGGCCAAGCCTAGAAAAAGAATTCAAAACACTAGATAGATTTCCTTTAAACTATTAGTGGAAAAAGAAATCTAGGGTTGAGAAAGTATAACTAGGAAATGAAAACTTAAAATTTCAATTAGATGAGATTAAAAAGTCTGTACTCATGGCGTTAAGTACATTAATCTGATCATAGAAAGATAAAGAACAAGCTATAGTGAAGTCGGATTGAGATACACATCAAAATCTAAGGAAAAGGAAACCATATCTTTGATTATCAAATGTCAAACCAAGACTTTAAAAAAACATCACATGGGCCATTCGTGCCTCAGAATGCTACAAAGAGAATTTAGACTTGAAAGATTAGCAAGTAACGAATCCCTAAAGAGCATTTAGTCAACTTAATTAATCCCAACATACTTTGAGTATCAAAATTTATTGCTTCATCATGTTAACTAGGATAGGGTGGTGCATCAATAAATAAGGGAGAGATTATTGGTTCCTCCCTTGTGAATGTGTATCTAATGTCGGAATTTATGATTCAAAACTTTTACTTTGTTTGAGCTGAACATTTTGTTATATGGTCGTTTATCATTCTTTATTGTCACAAATCACACTAATATGTAGTTGCAAGCTATATCTGAAGCTTCAACGATTTTTGTAAAGTTCAACTTTGATTATATCACCACATTTAGAAATTAATTTGATCTTAGATGCTCATGTCTCTCATCTAAATTAGGAAGAACTATCTTTGATTGATGATTACATATAAAATGGTATGAGATGAAAGGTATAAGTTTGATAAATTGAAACTTGATGAATTTTAAGCCTTTGTATCAAAGTTCCTTAAACTTAAAATTTTCATGGTTATATATTTTTCCTAGGTAAAGGATATCAAAATACTCATGTCTCTAAAATTTTCTATCTTTTATAATTTTTTAAAATCTTTTAGGGGTTCTAAAAATCAACTCCTGAATTTTTCAAAACATTAGTCGACCCTCTTCCAAGTGGAATTTGGTCAACACTTGGCTTTTGCAAGAAATTGTGGACCCAATGCAGAAAACCCAAAATGCATATTTTTAACATTTACGGAAAGGTTTTGGGACAAACTTGATTTATATTATCATGTTTGACTTACATATTTTCCCATGATTAAATTAAAAGGTTTACATTTTTCATGATTGTTTCAAAGGGGATAGTAACTAAATGCATGAATCTTAAGGGAAGAATTCCACACTTACATATTTAAAATGCTTCTATGATATATTTAGCAATTCATTGATTTGAGGGTGTGGGGTTTCATTGGATGCCCAGATTTCCATTGCTCTTATGTATTATTATTGGTTTTTGGCGCCCCTAACTTAACTGATTGTCAAAAAGCAAAAAATGAGATTATTAAATCATTAGTTCATGCCTTATGGTTAAGTATAACTATGGTGTTTTAATGGTTTGTCAGGACGTCTTTAGTTAGATGTGTGGTGTGCAGCACTCCTTATGTGATTATAAACATTAAGGCGATGAAGCTTAGATGATGGATTTCATGGATTGAGTGTAAAGTTGGATAGAAGTTTGATCTTGTGGATCGTCGTTTAGCTTGAAGGACCCAAACACCCATGTGTTGATTGTAATACTTTTGGTTTGTTTGAATTAACTGTAATGAGATTTTGGGTTTAGGAAGAGTTTGCTATATAGAGTGTTTCCTCCTTGTTCTTAGAGGATGTCTGAAACGTTGTGTCAAATTGAGGGCAACTGTAAGCTTTGATCAACCAGATTTTGGTCAACCAAACTCTATATTTGGTCGACTAAATTCTTGTTCTGGAATTTAGGGTGAATTTAGGGTTGCATTACATTATTTTTTGGGTAAGCAACATTCGGAGTTTTCAAACATTGAGACTCTTAAAACTTGTGATGTAGCAACATTCGGAGTTTTCAAAACAACACTTACAGAGTCAATGGATGAATGCATATTGCACGGTGAAAAACCTTGATGGGGAATTAATTGCAGCTTACAATGTATCTGCACATAATGCAACTTTCGACCAAGTAAAGACAAATAGGCACATACCTATATTTAGTAAAGAAAGACGAGAACCAAAATCCTCCAAAGACGGCTGTGTAGTTGGTACAGTTCCCATAAAATGGATCACGAGCCATTTAGTAATTACTTCCTGAATTGCTGGAATTAATTTAACCTTTATTCTATTCTTGTCCGTCTGTGGTAGATTTACCTGCATAAACAGATTGCAAATAGAATCAATGGAACTTGTGTAGGACAAGAATAAGAAAATAATCCTGCTCAGTTCAACCTTAATAGAGCACACTATATGAAGTATACCATGTCCATTTGACCAACATCTTGGTGAAACAAAGAATGGAGCATCTAAGAAAGACTGCAGTTATATGATATATTTCCATATGTCCTAAAGCTATGCAGCATAAAAGTTACAATCGGCAACCAAATCTGCCATATTAAAATATATAGATTGCCACTCCACAAACAAATATCGATGTCAATCAAATCTCCTAATCAACAATTTTTTATGTATTATAGTCTAAACTTCAGGCAGCCTATGCATTCAAAAAATGCAAACCATATCCTATATCACAAAGTCAAGAACTTAGAATTCTTTACAATGTTACAATCAATAATGCATTGTACAAAAAACTGAAAAGTCAGCAATAAAGATAAAGCTTCATGATTGTTTGCTCTAGTGGCAAGTGAGCTAAGTCCGAAGGTCCTTCCACCAAATTGCAGGAGTTTGAATCTATATAACAGCATTGTTAGAATGGGTTTATCCTTGTCGCTCACACTCAGAGAATAGTCTCACATGCAGTCTAGCATAGGGACACCTTGTGATCAAGACTGGAAAAAAATAGTGGAAAGGAACTACCTGTGCACTGATGTTGATCAAATAGCGAAGCAGTAACAGTGAATCAAAGGCAGTCTCAAACATTACTCTTGCAACTTGTGATGTAGCCTGGATCAATAGGACAGAATTGACATTGTCAATGGATTTTGAATCAACTGTCTTAGTCTTACTATGCAGGTCCAGATAGGTCAGGAACTTCTCTATGGTGTCTAAAACCCCAGCCCAGTTGGTTGCTCTTGAACATAATGAATTCAGAGAGATCAACATATCAACTGCAAATTTCCTCTGACTTCTGTGAGCTGTTTGTTGCTTTGTCCAAGTAGCATCAATTCCAATTTGTTGTATAAGAGGTGTCATTGAAGGATAATATCCATACTCTATAAACTTTAATAGTTGAGAAACGATATCTTCCGATGAAGTGAGAGGATTGACAACAGATTCATAATATAATGCACTGGCAGCTCTGCCTAACTGATGGCTTATGTGGCTCATACATCTAAGCATTTCAAGTAGTAGTTCAGAATCAATGTCTTTGTCTTGCATCCAAGAACTTCGTCGATTGTGAAATTCATCAGAAAACCCTGAAACATGATAATCAGAACTGATCAAGTATTAAGTAAACCATGACAAAATTTCAAACAATCCAAGAAACAGAAATTACCAAACACCATGTAACCAACCATATATGAGCTGTTCAATTCCCTCTAAAGATCGGAATAAAGAAATTGAGTTTTTCCTGATCAAACCAACTACATCCATTGAAGCATCAATGAAGACAGCATATGGTGTACTGTACTGACACCAGTGGTGTAAAAATTGAGTGCAAAAGGACTTCCAGAAATGAACTGTTGCAACTGTGTTGTTAGCAGTTCCCTAATGTCAAAAAAAAAAGAAACAGATCACACACTTGGTCAGGAGCCATGTAGTAGAACCTTTTGTGCAAAAAAAATTAGGCCCTACCTCGCCTTCCATTATTGCAAAAATCTCCTTTTTCAACCCATCCAATGTAAGAGAATGGAACTCATATTCAGATATGTATTTCTTGTGCTCCAGTAAAGTGGCACGCAGAGCAGAAGTATGATAAATGCCAGGTTGCAGCAATCTCCGCAAAAAAATTGATGAAACAAAATCAGCATCTTGATCCTGAAAATGAAAGTAAGCTCTTGTGATTTCAGAAGAATTAATCTGAAAAAATAAATAAATGAAATGAAGACTTCAAGATGAGTGCCAAAGAAGCATAGGAAATTTTGCCTCGAGTGTCTAGCAATAAGATGGAATTGTTAATGCATGTTTCAGAAATCATTGCTATAAAAAAAGAGAGGGTTAGACCACATCGAGTATATCGTACACAACCTTATTTTACATTGCAAGAGGTTGTTTCCACAACTTGAACTCAGGACCACAAAGTCGCACAGCGACAACTTTAGCGCAACTTTACTATTGCGCCAAAGCAGGCAATTTCAGAAATCATTACTATAAGCATATACAAAAAAAACTAGTTGCAATTGGCATTGTTGTAGACAGTGTTGAATTTATTTTGGGATAAGGTTTGAAGTTCAGAACCACTTTCCTTAATTGGAATGATTCCATTTTGGCGAAGGCATTTTGGCAGTGCCAGCATAGATCAATGGTGCTGACCTGGTGCAACGGTGGAGAAAGCAGAATAGGAAGAAGTGGGAGAAGCGTACTAGTGTTGTCCTGTCATGTGGTTTTAATTTGTGGGGCTACCTGTGCAGGTATATTCAAAAACAGTTGTTTTCTAATCTCTCGTGATCACCTGTCTCAATTTACCAAGCTGTGATGTTGTTAAACAAGTACATTTCAGGTGGAAGCAAAAATATAAATAAATAAATTCAAGCGATTGTGGTTGTTTGAAGCAAGCTTGTCACAAAAGACTAATTACATGTCACTGATAAGAAATGACTAGCAAAATCAAAATCACTTGTGACTTTGTACAACATGTTGCAGCTTACAAAACTATTGAAAATGGACCATTTTGTCATGCTATGACAAACCAAATGATTCAATCAGTGCGACTAAGCACCATGGACTCAACTACAACATCCAAGCATCGTGACAAACAGCTCTCCAAACTGGTCAAGTTTGTGTGAATTATTGGGAGGAACTTGTTAATTTCTAAATAGAGTATCAAAATGCATTATGTAATACTATAGGCATATAAAATTTAATAGAGGAATGTGAAAATGTGTAAATGTAAGTTGCAATTATATTGTTAGTGACACAAATTATAACCAAAAGTATGGCATATAGGATCAAAATGTAAATTTTTTATTATGTGTAGGAATATAATAAGGTATTATTAAATGAAGAGAAAAAAAGAGAAGGTGTATTTTCATCAACTTTTTAATGAATATTTAGATGATCAACTTAACTTAGGTAATTTAAATAGGTCAAATAAGTAAAAAAAAATTATCGTAAAATTCAACTTTAGAAGTAAAACAAATTTTAAATGGATGCACAATGGAAAAGTAATTGGACTGATGATATTCCAATACAGGTATGGAAGTATTAGAGAAACAAAGTATTGAATGACTTACAAAATTATTCAACCTGATATTAAATGAAAAAAATATCTAATAAGTGGAGGGTGAGTACTTTAGTTCTATTATATAAGAATAAAGAAGACTTACAAAATTATACAAAACATAGGGGTATTAAATTAATTCATACAGTGAAACTTTAGGAAAGAGTAATAGAAAAAAACTAAAAACGGAAACCACAATGATCGAAAATCAATTTGGACTTATACCTAAAAGGTCGACAATAGAAGTTATACGTCTTCTCAGACAACTAATTGAAAAGTATCCGGAATCGAAACAAAACTTATACATGGTGTTTATCGACCTAGAAAAAGGTTATGAAAGAGTCCCAAGAGAAATTATATGGAAAATTCGAGAAAAAAAAGGTGTTAGCATATCATATATTAAACTAATTAAGGATATGTATGAGAATATAATGACAAGAGTGAAAATTTCAAGTGGATTAACTGAAACATTTCCTATAAAGATTAGATTTACAAGATTAACTCTAAGTCTCTATCTTTTTACACTAATAATGTACGAATTCTCTGGACATATCCAAGATATGGTACCATGGTGAATGTTATTTGCAGATGATATTATCTTGGTAGATGAGACATGTGAAGAAGTAATATTAAATTCAAATCTTGACGGGAAACACTAGAAATAAAAAATTTTAAACTTATTAGAGTTAAGACAAAATATATAAAATTTAAGTTTAGCAATATTAAACGTAATGAGACAATTGTTAACATAGGAAATAATAAGTTATCTAGAGCTTTACGTATTTATGATCATTTTTGTAAAATGATAGAGAGATTAAGAGAGATGTTTTACACAAAATCATGGATTAAAATCTTGAGTCGTTTTGTCTGATACAGGCGAAGCATTTCGTTCCACCTGCGGACCAAAACCGAAACATGCACACCTCCGATGTTTGTGCACCCCCAGCCCCGAGTTGCACAACCTAGACGATGCCTCTGGACTCGTCGTACGAGCCTGCGACACTTCTGGACATTTTACGTCCGGTGACGCGTTCAGACGTGTCGCACGAGCTCGGTGATGCCTGCGGACGCGTCGCGGAATAGGAGCACAACAAGTCAAGGCGTGTCACGCGAGCCCGGCGACGCCTCCGAACGTGTTGCGCGAGCCCGGGAGCGCCACGAATCAGGAGAGGGCTAAGGTTTAGTTAGGTTTAATTAATTAACTTAAATTAATAACTTTAATCATCTACTAGCTATGATTAGGATGATTTAGATTGGCTTAATTAAAACCTAACAAAATTATCCTATTAATTTTATATATATATATATATATATATTTAAAAATATATATTTCTTTATTTTTAAATATTTAGATTAAATTTTTTTAATTATTAATTATTAATTAATATATTTTATATTTAAAAAATATCGAAATCATATAGGCACGGCATGACGGTCCGAGACTAAAACCTCAACACGAGTCGAGATTTTAAATCATGCATAGAATACAAATAGGACGGTTGAAATCGATGAGAGCTTTAGGTATTCTTTGTGATCATAAAGTACCTCACTTAAAAAAAATTACAAAATAGCTATTAAACCTGCTTATATTATATGGAGCTGAATATTGGTATAACTCAGAATATGAGAGTTGCAAATATGAGGATCTTAAAATAGATATGCAAACATACAAGGAATAAGAAATGAAAATATTAAAGAGAAAGTTGGGGTTGCACCTATTGTGGGAAATTGATATGCGGGGATACAATGATGGATACAATAAGAAATGAAAATATTAGAGAGAGAGTCGAGGTTACACTTATTAAGGGAAAACTCTGAGAGACGTTTAAGATGATACGGATATGTACTTAGACGATCAATAAATGTTCCAATTAAGCGATATAAAACTATGACAAATGTACACGTCAAACAAGAAAAAGAATGACTAAAAAAAATTGGTTAGCAATAATAAAACAAGATAAAGTTTATTTAAATATAAATGACGATATAGTAGGAGATAGAACCCAATGACGTAGAAGGATCCATGTAGCCGATCTAACCTAGTGGGATAGGTTGGGTTGTTGTTATTATTGTTTTAGTAGGATATAAAATTCTAGGGATAAATATGAAAATTATGTAAATATAAGGAAGAAATTGTAAATGTAACATGGTTAGAACACATCTCACAACCACAAGCATGACACTGTGTGATGACATGTGAATAAGGGCTGCAAAAGTTGACACAACTTGTCCATACGACATAATCTTGCCCACAATCTTGTGGTCTAGATTTGACTAATTGAGGCAAGTTAATCTATTATAAATGCATAGATATATGATTATTTATATTAGTAGTAATCTATATAAGTTAACAATATTATCAAATAAATAAGTTACGAATATATAATATAATAGCATATACATTATAACTTATAGTCATATGCATTATATTAGGTTTTTATATGATTTAAAACAAATAGTATGATTTTTTATGTAAAGTTTATTTGAGATTAATAGGTTGTGTGTTAGTAGATTTTGAACGTATATACTAAATGGATTGAGTTTAGGTTTGGATTAAATGGGTTGCACTCCAATGAGACACAACCAGCTTATGACTCACCACATGAATTGTGATAAAATTTTAGTGTTGAATATCAGAACTATGTAAATATAGCAACTGTAACATTGGAGGTGGCACATGTCACAATCACAAGTATTTTACTCCCTCTTAAATAAATAGCATTGTATTTAGACCAAAACCGACTTATTTTATCAGACCTGTTTTTATTTTAAATAGGTTTATCAATTTACATCATTAACTAAAGCTAATATGGTATCCATGGGAAAGAACATGCATGTATCAGAAAGATTTTTGCAACCTAACACTAAATGAAAGAGGCATATGAATCCCGAGAATGCAGGTCTTGATGTAGAAGGATTGAGTACCTTCATTGAAGAAAGAAAAGAATGATCAGTCCATAGCAAATCGTCTAAAGCATGTTCAGAACTCTGAAATAGTTGCTCAGCTACAAAGTCTTCTTGCAAACCATACACAGATGTTTCTTCCCTGAAACCAAATTTAGCTCTGATAAGAACACAATATTGTGTAACAAATACAAATGACTGCATTATTTGGCTACAATATCAGGACCCAAAGTAAAGAACCAATGATAAAAGGCTACAGTAAGTAACATCATGAACTCATTCCCGAAGCAGTCAAATATGACAAAGAACTACAAGTCTGGGAGATGGAAGAAATTCAAATTTGTCTGTTATAATAGGGACGTACAATTCCACATGTAAGAAAAACCATACACTGTATGTGACAATGCAGATACAAAAACTTTATCTGTATAGCAAGCATTTAAAGAATTGCTTTTTGCCAGTCCAACTTGCTATACACTATGTGGGTGTGCATGTATATATCAGTGATAAGTCATATGTTATACCACAACACATTGCATGCTAGTTTGACCATGACAACAATTCAGAAAGCAAAAACAAACTAAACACTCATTAGACTTTTTTATTTACTCTTATCTAGGGATATACACCATACTGCCTGTATCCACATTGAAAACAATGTTTACTGCAGAGCGCCTGAATTCAAACAGTCTGCCTTCCTGTCCCTGGTTGAATAGGTAACTACCGCTCACTTGACATTAGGAATTGGCAATTCAAGACCTAGGCCTAAGGAAATGGTAGGCATGGACATAAAACATAAATGTGAAGCAAAAAGTAGAAACTTTGAAGATTTGGCATATACAAGATTTATTTAATGTACAATAACCGCAAGGTCAAGAATAGAAGAGCAGAATTATTCTTACGTTTCAAAATCATACTGAGAGAGATCATATAGCATTGACCCATCTCCTTTCAATATCCAGAGCTTACCACCACAAAATTTCAAGTCAGTAAGTTTCCCCTGGAAAGCATGCACCATGGATGAGAAATTAAATTCTCAATCAGATCAATAAATGCTTTTGTAAAAAATAAAAAGACATTTCCAGGAAAAAAAAAAGTAACCAATAAGAGAAATCATCTAGAATGATAAAATAAAAGCATAGAATACCACAATACTAACAATAACCAAATACATGCAATCCAACATAAATTCAGAGCCAATCTGCTTAAATCAAATGGAAGCAAAGAAGGTAGAACAGTCATAACAAGATTGGCTCACGTCAACTAAAGAAGAATAGTACGGAAAACCAAAGAATAACAAGATGCCATAATTAAAGCTCAAATCCATTGCAACTAAGGGAGAACTACCATCAACTACTTTCCTTCTCATTATAAGATTCATCAGTTGAAGTGCATCAATCATTCACATGGAGACATGCTAGTGATCTCTCAGTACTTAATGAGCACATATAAATTAATCAGCTAAAATTAATTTACAAAATTAAAAAGAGAGAACATGAGATATCAAGAAACAAGTCTTGATAACAAAATTAGCAAACAACCACATCATATTAATAATGGATTTATCATTAATCAACAACAACAACTAACCAAATTTTATCCCACTAGGTGGGATCGGCCATACGGATCATTCTACACCATTGAACTTTATCCTCTACTATATTATCATTTATATTTAAATAAATTTTATCTTATTTTATTGCTAACCAAGTCTTTTTTTGTTTTCCACTTCCTTGTTTGATGTATACATTTGTCATAGTTTCACACTGTCTAACTGAAGTATTTTTTAATCATCCAAGTCCATGTCTGTACATCATCTTAAACATGTCTACCGGAATGTTCTCTCAATATGTGTAACTCCGACTTTCTTTTCATTTCTTATTCCGTCCATCCTTATATATCCGCACATCAACCTTAACCTCCTCATCTCTGCAACTCTCATCTATGCTCATGTGCTCAAGTCATAATCCAACATTCAACTCCATATAACATACCGTCATTTTGTAAAACCTTCTTTTTAGTTTTAGAAGTATTTTACGATCACAAAGAACAATTGGCGCTCTCTTCCATTTCAACCATTTTACTTAGATTCTAGGTAAGACATCACTCAATCGCTCTATCCTTTTACAAAATTGATCCTAAATACTTAAAGCTCTCGGTTATAGACAACGTGTCATCTCTTATCTTACTAATTGTCTCATTATGTCTTGTATTACTAAAATTAAATTTTCTATATTCAATCTTTACTCTACTAAGCATAAAACCTTTCACTTCTAATGTTTTCCGCCATGATTTGAGTTTAGCATTTACTCCTTTACAAGTCTCATCTACCAAGACAATATCATCCATAAACAAGCACCACAGTACCATATATTGGATGTGTCTAGTGAGTTCGTCCATGATTGGTTTAAAAAGATAGAGACTTAGAGTTGATCCTGGATTGTAACCCTATTCTTATGGGAAACGCATTGATTAATCCACTTGAACTCTTCACTCTTGTGATTACATCCCATACATATCCTTAATTAGTTCGATAAATGCTATGATAATACTTCTCTTTTCTAAAATTCTCTCTATAATTTCCCTTAGAACTTTATCCTAAGTTTTTTCTTGGTCAACGAGTACCATGTGTAAATCTTGTTTTTGTTCCTAATACTTTTCAATAAGTTGTCTGAGAAGATGTATAACTTTTATTATTGACATTCTATGCATAAATCCAAATTGATTTTCGATTACTGTGATCTCCTTAATTTTTTTATTACTCTTTCCCAAAATTTCATTGTATGACTCATTAGTTTAATACCTCTATAGTTTGCACAATTTTGTACGTTTCCTTTGTTCTTATATTAAGGAACTAGAATACTTATCCTACACTAATTAGGTTTTTTTTTTAATTTTCAATATCAAATTGAATAGCTTTGTAAGTCATTCAATATCTTATTTTTCTATACACTTCCATACCTCTATTGGAATATCATGATGTTCAACTACTTTTTCATTTTATATCTCATTTAAAATTTGTTCTACTTCTGAAGTTTGAATTCTATGATAAAAAATTTAAATTCTATACTCATTTGACTTACTTAAATTATCTAAATTAAGTTGTTCACCTAAACCTTCATTAAAAAGTTGATAAAAAATACTTCTTCCATCCCCTTTTTATTTACTCATCATTCAATAGTATCATATTGCATTCATCTTCAATACATTTTATTTGATTAGATCTCTGGTTTTCCTCTCTCTTGCTTTAGCTATTTTGTAAAAATCCTTTTCCATTTTTTATCCAATTTTCGATATAACCGTCTATAGATTTCATTTTTTGTTTCATTAACTATGTTTTTTTGTCTATTTCTTGACTACTATATACTTTTTAAAGTTTTTCTCGTTCTTTAAGTATATAATATCTTATAGGTTATTCATTTTTCCTTCACTTTACTCTCTCTTGTACTTTCTCATTCCACCACTAAGATTCTTGACTTGATGGTGTATGACCCGTTGACTCACAGAGTACACTCTTAGCTACTATTTTCAACTTTAATATCATCTTATCTTATGTCGTATTCGAGTCGCCGTGTATTTCTCCTAATACTTGTTACTTACCCTCTCCTTAAATATATTTTGTTCTCCATCCTTTAACTTTCACCATTTAATTTTAGCAGACGTGCACATTTGTCTTTTATTGATACTATACTTAAGGCGCATATCCAAACCTACTAATCTATGTTAGGTAGTTAAGTTTTCTTCAAGGATAACCTTACGATCTTTAAAAATCTTTTTATCCTTTTCCTAACCATAAGAAAGTCAATTTGCGACTTATAATTCCCACTTTTGAAAGTGATCAAATGTTCTTCTCTTTTCTTGAAAAACGTATTTACTAGTATAAGATCATATGGTACCGGAAAATCCAATGTACTTTTCCTTTCAACATTTCTTATTCCAAACTCGTAACTCCATGCACCCTATCATACTCCTCATTTTTCACTCTGACATGCTCATTTAGATCTCCTATTTAAATCATTTTGTTTGGCAGAATGTTTTGTAATACCTCATCTAGGTCATCCCAAAACCTAGATTTGGTGCTTTCATCTAATCCTAATTGAGATGCATATATGTAAACTATATTAATAGTTTCTTTCGCAGTCACTATCTTGAGAATAATAATCCTATCCACTTTTCTAACTACTACTACTTCATTGTTTAACGAACTATCTACAATAATATCTACTTCATTTCTTATTTTACATCTTTCTGTGTACCATAACTTAAAACCCAAATTTTCTATATTTTTTCCTTTGCCTACTTATTTTGTCTTTTATACACACAAAATATTAATTCTTCTCCTAATCATAATATTTACTACCTCCACGACTTTATCAGTAAGAGTTCTAGATTCCATATTCCAAATCTTAGACAACTAGTTTTCCTATAATATTTATTCTTTGTCAACCTATGGTGTATTTAACACTACATCAAGTTTTTATAGAAATATAGTGGTCCTTGTTGATACGTTACAGTCAAGCTAAGCAACATGAACTCTTACATATTTAACACTACGCCCGAGATCTCATAGAGATGTAGCAGTTACAGTCAGATCCTGCAATACATTCCTTCCAAAGAACAATCTAGCATTAGCATAATAATTTGATAGATCTATTTACTTGAAAGGCAACCTAATACGCAACCCTCGCCCTTTTTCATCTGGACTTGGGACCGGCATTGGCGAGGTTAATCAAATACAACTAATTCATAATACATTTATACAAGTTATGAAAAAAATGGAACATAAAATTAATGGATTCAAGCTAGGTTCAAAATTTTGAGCCTTATTAAAGTTTCAATTTATGACAGAATAATCTATATCATACTGCACTGATATGGATTTAATATTTTTTAAATAAAATATATTAATTTAAAATATTTCTATTAATATGTGGTTGTATTAGATGATTACTATTGAGTTATATTTGAGATGTCCAAAATTTAAGTTTTGATATTATCATGAAACATTTAATGTTTATTAAGTTAATTTAGGGTTAACTGACATCTACCAAGTAGACATGTCAAAATCAAGTACGTTTAAACTGGATTTAATTTAAATTTATTTTAATCAATTTAAAAATAAATTAAATTTATATAAAACAATTTAATTCATTAGTAGTAGTATATTTTATAAGGTTAGAAATTATATCATATTTAATTTTTTTACTAAAAATGTGTTTGCTCCATCTTAAAGAGGTTTTTTATTGTTTACCTTGTGGAGAGGAGGAAAAACAATTAACCATCTTTTGAAAGGGTTTTTCTCTCTGATTACCTTGTCGACATATGCAAGGAAAAAAATTAATCATCTTTAAAGAAGTTAAAAAGTTTTATTTCTCACTGTTTACCTTGGTAGATGGATGAAAGGGGGGAAAATTTAAGGGAAACTAATTGGAATTAACTATCTAAAAAGTAAAAAAAATTGAAAATAGGGGAAGAAAAAAAAAAAAGGTCGATCACAGTGCCCTGTCGTTGCGAAACCACAATTATGCTCAACCTTCGCAACCTTGTGAATGCTATCGCAAGGTTGCCACTACGACCCCACAAGGCCGTTGCGAGGTCACAGCTGCCTTCACAACCTCGCGGCTCCAAACCAGTGTTAGCCGGCAGGTACAATGGAAAATTTCACCAGCGTTGACCAATATACCTCGGCAGTTTATTCATTGGATACAAGTAAAATTAAGCAAAATATGTTTTTCTTATCTTTTAGAATAGAAATGGTCCACTTTGTCAAGAACATTCTAATGAACTCACTTGCAAAGATTCTAGATTCATTTTACAAGAGATATAGGACGAAGGGAGCTCAACAAAGGCAAAAAGAAAGAGTTGAGACGATAAAGATATTTAAAAGTGGTTGCCTAAGTCCTTATTACTTGCCAAGACAGCATTGCAATCTTTTTAAGCAAAGCATGGAGGTTTCAGTAGTCAAAGATCCACTCCTTTCTCGTCCTCCTGGGAAAGTATTTATAGATTTGAGATAGAATAAGTTAGCAACATGTCATCTATTGCCAAAGGCTCAATTGTCAATTATCCACATCTTACAATACATAGTTAGTCTATTGGATTGCAACTCAACAGCTTACAAAAGCATTAATGACTATCTTGGTATTGGTGGATATTGATGGGAAATTATGTGCTTGCTTCAATTGTGCCCTTCACCTTATGTTTCTCAAACACACTCAAAAATCAATACAAAACATGATAATTCCATCTCTAAATTGAGTTTTTTATACTAATCCCATTTTTGTCTAAGCTTTTTGCCATCAGCTAATCTCTCCTACATATCATCGCATATCAGTTTATACAATTCTCCAATTCTGATTCTTGTTCTCCACCCCAACCGTGACAATCGATGACCGTCGTTCCCACCCTCGAACCCCACCTGTCCTACCTCCAACCACCACTGCCACTCTCGATGCCTTTATTACTTGATCCGCACTCTACCTCGATTACCTAATGCTCAAATCCTCCACGTCATTGATAACCATAGCTAGTAGTCGCCGCTTGTCAATCTCTACTAAATACCATTCGACCATCTCCCCTCCTCTTTCACCCCACCCCCACACCCCATTCATCAATAGAAGGAATTAGATTTGATTTCTTATGTCGTGCATCCATGCCAACAGCATGAATGTTGGTTGAGACCACACATGTAATGTGTGTGTGTATAAAAAAAGAGTGATCAAATTAATAAATTAAGGAGCCGGTTTAAATTAATATGAAATAAAATATTAAAATAACTAATAATAAATAAAGAAATAAACATAAAAGAAAATATATGATTTTATAGGAATTTTCAGAATTTAAAATAAATTTTAATTATATTTTAATGGGATAAATCGGGTAGGAGGGAAGCCTGTTTGGCTATCCTATTTAAATTAGGAGTTAATTGGAACAAACTTAGATTTTCGTAATTAAACCCTAAGTTCACCATTAAACCGCCGCTTCTCCTCTCCCTCCACACGCTCGATAGCCACGTCTGTTGCAGCCTACCCACCACTAGCGTCACCTTCGTCTACACGAAACGCCGGCACCCCATCCCTCACCTCATCTCTGAGCCGAAGACACCGCAACCGCTGTCTTGCTTCACCACAATGAACAAGCACGCCTCGTTGTCGCCGCGTCGACTGCCCATGGCCTTCACTGTCATCGTCACCTCCCTCACCATCGAAAGGTAGCTAAGACAATCGCTACTGCCTTCTGGGTCCCTGCCACGAGCAACTAGTGGCACTCCGATCCCATCTCCGCCTACGACAGTGCCTCTGTCTTTTCCGCCATCCACCTCCAGCAACCCGAAGCTGGCCAACCGTGCCAAAGCCGGAAACCACAATAGCATTGGATTTAAATTTGGAATTATAGTTAATCTCTATATTTGATTAGTTAGCCAATGCTTAATCATTAATTAATTTGTAAATGGATAAATCATGATAGTTAATTCATATCTAATCAGTTTAATTAATTAAAGTATTAATTAGTTTGATAAATCAATCATGTGATTAATTAAGATTATTGATTATGTGAAGTTTATTTGATTTATTTATATGATAATTAGTTAATTAAGATGTTAGTTTATTTATATGATATGCTCGATTAATATTAGATTAATTATTAGTGTTCCACAAATTGATGAATTGGTTAAATAATATGCTGATTTAATTCAATCTAAGTCAACAATTGATTGATAGGTCTTGAATCAATCAAATAAGAATTTGTTACAATATCGTGTTTAAGAATGTTGAACGATTTGTAGAAAAGGGGAATAAATGATTCGCCTACGTAAATTATTTGTAGTTACTAGGATTATTCTAGTATTTAGTTTTGCTTCATATCCTATACTTATAGGATTCGAAATCGAAGCAGATCCTCTAACTCGAAGACGATTAGGACGATCTAATAGAGGTGGGTAGTTCCTTTTTGGCCTCTTTAGATCTTTGATCTTAGTGCGTGATTTCCCTTTTATTTATGTTGATTAGGTAATATTTACTTGCTTACCATGACTCCACTCTATTTGTTTCTTGAATTGATACTTAGTTGTTTGTCCTTATTTTACTCTACTTGATATCCATGCAGTCTCGTTGTTATCCATGTTAGTTATGGTCATTTATACTTATGTTTTTATGCTAGTGATACTATACCGTAGCATAGCTGCAAAATATTAAACTAGGTTACTAGCTCGATATTTATACTCATGCATGCATATTAGTGATAACATATATAGGATATCGAGTCCGTAAAGGTTATTTATGCTCGTGTCTATACATTAGTAAGATCATACCATAATATAGAATATCAAGTATCCTACCAGACGGTTATTTAGGCTTGTGCCTATATATTAGTTAGACTATAGTAGTGAGGGATACCGAGTATCCTTCTAGGTTTTGTTTGTTTTTTAGGCTCGTGCCTAGCAATTAGTGAGATCAGACCGTATTATAGCTTGTAAAGCATTACTTTTGGATGGATGGTTACCGCTTAATTGGTTATTTGGGCTTTGTATACATATACATCTTGACTGACTAACACCCTTCCGTGGTAGCGTATTTCACCATAGACCGTAGCTAGATAGCTAGGTCTACCCGTAGGACCCGTCCGTTGTAGAGCGTTTCTCCGGTAGATAGTAGTTATCTATATACTTTGATTGCCTGTCTGTGGTAGAGTTTCTCCCACAGACAGTGATTATTTACATACCCTAAGTGCCCACTAGATTAAATAGTAGTAGCGTGTCATCGTCGACAATCAACACTCATTATATGCTTGTTATGTATTGGTTTTATGTAAGATTTGGATGTACGAGATATACACCTGATTTATTTGTCATACTTGGTTGGATAAGTTTATAGATGATTAGGTTAGTGTTTATGCCCCCTATATATGTTAGTGAGTAACATTACCTGAAATTGCTTCCTTTGATTTCCTTACACTATGTAGTTCATGCACTATCTTTCTGATATCCGTGAGTCATTGTACTCACTCCTTGTTTTTCCTTTTTTTTCTAAGTTAGCAAGTAGAGAATGTGTCATGTCACTCAGAGGTCCTGGTTGCTGGTCCCCCACTCGTTTGGATTCTCTTTTCGAGTTGTTTGATTTATTTTCTACTGCCTCTTTTTATGGTTTTCTTCCCTAGTCGAATCTTTGAGTTTTCATTATAATAGTGTAACTTTTATCTTATTTAGTTTAGTATGTTCGCATGTACATGCATACATACGCGAAACTTAGAGTTGTATATTGCATTAGTATTTGTGATGGCTTTAATGGGTTCTGTATCGATTATTTCATATATTGTTGCTAGGGGTATTGTCCGGTCTTGCGGACAAGTATACTCTCGGGGTGTCACAGCGCATGTCAACTGAGACCATGCATGTCAGCCAATACCACATGTGATAACCAAGGGAATAACCATGTGGTATGGGTGGCCCTTGTGACAACATATTTAGTGTGTCATCCTATATTCTATGGTGACACTTTAAATAGTGATTAAAACATTCAATTAATTCATCATAGATACGATATACATTACTAAAATCATCTTTCCGCATTATTCTTGGATGCATATACATTCAGATTGAATTTTAATAAGTATCGCAGATCCTAACTTGTTTAATTAGGTGTGAATAGTTACATCCAAAATATGAGAATAGGTACAAGTGGAAAAGCATATGCCCATGATAAGAGATGGGGGCAAACTGAAACATTTGATTAATTGATCGTAGATGCAACATGCATTATCCAAATCATCTTTCCTCATTATTCTCTAATGCATATAAAGATCAAGTTGAGTTTCAATATCGCAGGTGCCAACACCATTTATCGAATGTGAGTATTCATAATCAATATCATTCATATAGGATAGGTATAAGAAGAATAATTGATGCACAAGATGAGTAAGTGGCAAAAAACCAATATTGGTTATCCTACTTGTACAAATAAGGATAGTGTAAATTCCAATAACAAATTATCCAATGCAACCCTAGTATAAACTTATATAAAAGGGTTGAATCTCTTGTTCAAGATAGTCTAGATCTTGGTCATTGGATAAACTTTCATTATTACCTCCGCCCTCTTTCCTTTCCATGGTTGATCAGGACATGTTTTTATACTACTTCCATTGGCATCACAACCTGATTACAACGACCACCCTGCTAGCACCCTACACTGACACCATAAATCAGATTAATGAATCTCCTCGAGAAATCCCCTAATCTCTCTATTTCAAGCAAGGAATGAAATTTCAAATCGAACTAGTTTTTGGGTCCTCAAGCAATTCAAAATGTATCGAAGGTGTAAGTATCGGCATCAAAGGCATTGGAGGAAGAAGTTAGATGCTACAAGAATTTCATCTACAAAATATGAGGAAGCTCGTGTGTGCCCTTTCCATAAAGGTTCCGTTATTATGCCACAAAGCCCTTGTCATGAATCCCTCATGTTGGAATTCCTTGTCATTGAACCTTGCCTGATTTTGAGATGTCAACACCACTAGATCTCGCACAAAAGCCCTCCCTACCTCGTGTAAGCCTCTTACAAGTCTTTAGAGCGTCATCAAGAAGCCTCAATCACATTGCTGAAGAGTTGTGAAAGTTTCATCAAAGCCTTTGGTGCATCTCATCCACATGGCACGCCGCCAAAAGACTTGTGCAGACCTTGTGACGCCTTGCGTAGAACTTGTGTGCATTGTTGTCACTGCAGAAGAGTCATCGCTCGTGTTGTTCGCCATTCCTGACATTATCGAGGGGTTTTATTATTCTAGTTATTTTGTGTGCTAACAAAATGTTTCATCGTGTCAACTCACAAGGGATATTTAATACCTTGGTTTTAGGTATAGCATGTGTCTCCTCCGACAAGGCCAGTCCTTATGTTGGCTTTCCACTATCAGACATTTTGTCGCGTCAATAAATGGTCCCCACAATACACCTTGCATTGCAACCACAAAGCAACTAGAGAACAGTCGATTACAACATTAACACCCTCCAACAACTCGATCTCCAAGTTTATCACAATGTCACCTAGGGCACCTCCTTTCTTCTGAATTCACCCTCATTTACCATACATCTAGTACTATAACCACCATTATCAGTCATATCGACCATTATTCAAACTAATTAAATACCACATCCTCACTGCAAATCCACTACTAATAGCAAAATTCATTGCTTCCTGAATATTTCAGTGGAATAAGGCAGGCTAGGGAAAATAAATACTTAAATCCAATATAATTCAGCCAGTCAAATTTGGTGAAATAGCTATTCTAATTAAAATTAGAGAGAAAACAGTGAAGTTTAAAAATGTTTTTCTGGTTAAATTAAAATTAGTAGCTGGCCCCACCTAATGGAACAAAGTTTGGTTGTTGGTGGTGGTGGTGGTGGTTAAATTAATTTTAGCTTTTAAACTTTTGTGCTTGATATCTCAATTGCTAGGAGTGATCTCTGAAAATTATAATAATACAAACATATATAGGATGAAATTCACATTGGAATGACAAAATAAACACTTTAGATAATCTAAAAGAATGTGTTATGTTATGTAGATTGGATATGCAATAAGTTGAGTTTGTATGAGGAAAGAGTCTTCTACAACCAAAATACTCAACCCTTAGTATTATAATGCAGCTACAATATTTGGAAACACCCAAGGGATAATAACAACTACTAAGAGGTGTCCTAATTAAGAATTAGCCGATCATATTTTGAAATTGAAATTCTTGCAAATAGAAACGAGTTAAAGGAAATAACAAAATATATTTCCCTCAATACAATATTCAAATAGAAACGAGTTAAAGGAAATAACAAAATATATTAGAACCAATTATGTTGGAGTTGAAGACCCTAGCTCTAATTGTGATTTAAATCCTAATGTTTCTCTAATTGGTTAGTTAACATGGTAGGTTTCTCATTAATTTGAACTGTCAAATGAAAATGGAACGATAAGAGATAAGAAATTTTGATAAGGTCTACATGTCAGCATAGAATAGTGAACAACTTATTACACAATTGGCTTGAATGACCTGAGATGAGAATGAGAGTCAGCAAACATATAGATCATATTCATCAAATTGACATCAAATGGAGAAGTGATAACTATAATAAACTAAATTGACATCAAAAGCAACACCAGCCAACATAATTAGAATTATATTGCATATATACCTCCTCTAAACGAATGCTCTGTATAGATGGTTTGGACAAGACCAGAACATTATCTTCAGCATCAAAACCGAAATGGTAAACAGCAATCACCTCAATATCCGATACCTTCACAATTTTACAGCATGTCAGTAGCAATAAGAATTAAATTTGAAAAGAAACGAATAAGTTGTACTAAGAAGAAAATACAGATGAATGTTATGACATGGTAGCAAGATATGCAGATAAGTAACAATAGAATGAACATTGTGCAAGCTAACAAGTCATGCAAATTATACCTCTCAGCAGACACTCGCGTATGTATAGTACATAAGAAAAGGTTGTCAAGATAATAACAACAATGAAATGACACATATGTTAGTAAGTGGAAATGAACACAGTTGCAAAGGAATAACAGTTTTAGTAACACAATCAATCATAGATGGCAGGCACACGTTATTGGTATAAATTTTCACAGACTTGATTGATGGATGAATGGTTCAGTAGCTCCAAGAATGTATTTGCATTTGTCTAGATATGAAATTGAATCACACTGGCATAAAATCCTAAAGATGAAAATTAAACAAAACAGGAAAATAAAAATATATAGTGGAAAACTTTAACCTCCCAAGACAACAAACAGTATATCAAGCACTGCAACTAAACCAATTTATGATAATTCCGAGAGAGAAAATCACATGAAAGAGATCAATTTTTTCTAAAAGATAATTAAATGAATAAGAATTGAATTTTACTGTATTTTTATCCACTTAGGAATGAATAATATATTAATTATCAGAAATAAATTTCATAGGTGTACCAATGTGATAATGTTTTTAATACAATTCAAAGTGGAAAAGACTAATAATTTATACTCTTCAATCAATCTTCAACCAAGCAGCAACAATGCATAAATAGACAAATAGATAGATAGTGTACAACGTAGATATGGCTACTTTCAGCCCTTCAATAATTCAAAATATTTGAATTATTAAATATTGAGAACTATTAGCATATCTATCCGCACGACAAAATCACTTGTAGCAGCTTCAAACGATTTTGCAAAATGTAGTCCACTTTCTTAAAGGAACATCCCAAGAGATTAACATAGAATCAGGGATTTGTTATGAGAGTTCCAATAAGGTTGTAATTTTTTGTGAAGATAAATTTCTATTTTCTGTGGGCTGAACTTCTTAGCTCGTCAAGATATATGGTAATTGAAGATTACATTGATAGAAACTAATTATGCATGAACTTTATCAGTCACAAATTAAGAAGGATGACTTCACAATGTAAGATTGTTCAAACCCAAGAAAAGCGATCATGAGTCAAAGCAGTGGCACCAACAGAAGACCTTCACTTTGAATAAATTGTTGAATAACATACCAAAAACTGCCCATGCAAAACTGCCAAAGAAATAATGTTTGCATCATAATCAACTTCGCTGACCCATAACCTGGTTGGTTTACTTCCTGCTTATAACCAACAAAAGAACTGTTGAGAAACGAACCTGATTATGACCTAAAAAATTGTTAAAAACATATAGAATGCTTGTGCAACCAAGTTGAATCTGCTACTTAAATAGATGATAGACTTAAATAGACTAATCAAAAATGTGAAATGTCTATAGAGTAACCAATAAGAAATATATATATAAGATGTGAAAGCAAGCTTACATTGCATTAATAATAGTAAACTACATAGGTAAGTAGACAACCCAGCTATGAATTCTCTTCAAAATCAAGATTTACAATCTCTTTATCATCAACATGGGTAAGGAACAACACAGAAATAAACTCTCTATAAAGCAAGGTTTAAATTTGTTTGTTTCAAAGGTAGACAGAAATAAGATGGTTTTAATACCAAGCCAGAGTGCCAATAATGCTGCCAGTAGATGAAAGTGGTGGGATGAAGAAGTTGCAGAAGGAGAAAAGCAAAAGATGAGAACACAAGCTGGTAATGTTTAAAGTACCATTTTATGCTAGAGTTTTAGTATCCTACCAGAATGGTAGGGTTTCGGCACTGTTTTATGTTGACACTCGAGGCGAGTTGGCATACTCAAATGATGTCTAGAAGAATTTAGATGCCGAGAGAAATTTATTTGCTAATAAAAATAAGATTGCATCAATTATATAGTCAATCGATCTAAACTTTATCATTCTACATTACCAGCTTAATATTCTTTCTCATAATTATTTGCTAACAAAAATAAGATTGCATCAATTATATAGTCAATCGATCTAAACTTTATCATAGTACATTACCAGCTGTTGGAATTTAGAATACCTATTACTTGAATTCATCTTGTCAGTGCTGATGGATGCCAAGGCATGCTGAGTGCTAGGTACAACATGAATACATGATACTCGTCGGCATATTCAGCACAAGCAACACAGTAACACAAGAAATCAATCATGTCAATATTAAAATGCTATGAATACAAAATTGCAGTGCCAATATTGTTATTATTTATAATGGCGAAGATTTTATAAAGTGGAATTATTTTTCTTCAAACTTTTAAATATCTAAACCTATCAATTAATAATGACAACCAAGCAAAATTTGGTTACCTTCAAGCTCATGTGAGAATGTGTTGTAACTGGCAAGCTTGGTGTGACTAGCAAGATCCCACATGCGCAAGAAACCATCAACATGAAGCACAAATAACAGCTTTCTTTCACACACTTCACATATAGCCATATCTTGCACAGCAGCAACAGCCTTTCCTCTACCAATGGAGTAAATTTTCATTAGCAATGACAAGCACATGAGAAATACTGTGTTTAACAAACCCGATCATAATAACAACGTCAAAAGCTATCCTTCACATAACCAAGAAAAGAACAAAACAAAACTTTCAAACAAATAAAGCATCGCAAAGACAAGAAAAACAAATCAACTGATACAAGGAACTATGAGATTCCACTTATTAAATGGCTTGTAACTGGGGGGAAAAATCATAATTTGACACATGGCACGCACAAGAAAAATAACATCATATGGAGAAAAAAAAAGAAAATATGTGACAACTTAAACCAAATGTATGCCTTCCAGTGATAGATAAAGACATCTCAATCTTCATAAAATGAACCTGAGAAATGATTTCCGACCAAATGTTAGAACAGGCAATCTCTATTCACATAATAAGTTCCTAGATCTTTTTGCATCAATAGATGGATACTCAGATATGAACGGAGTTCAGAAAATAATGCTGTCTACAATTGCAATTGCAGTCATCTCATTCAAATAACAGCATTGACAGCAAACTCTTAGACAACATGATACCCACTCAACAAATTGAGTTATTAGGAAAACAGGATAGTATGTGAGTACAGAATACAAGCATAAAAGAGACACCAAAGCAACAGGAATGCTTAGGCTTGGAATGAACCCCTCATGTGATTTCGTATTTAGCTAATAGGGACAGGGCCTACCACAGTGGTACCAGTAATCAGGCGGAGGGCAAATTTAGCCACAATCACATTGGGTAAAATCATATAAATGCATCCCCTTCACAAGACCAATGAAATGTATATGTATATTCAATTCTTAGTTGAAAGCCATTCACTGTATACAGTGAATGGTTTTCAACTAAGAATTGAATTTATCCAAAGAAGTACTATGTCATGATCAGTGAGATACCAATGATGCTCCTAGAGAGAGTGACAAGATCAGTCACTTGCCCTAAACCCCTGTTTTTTTCCATGGATTTCTCTGGAATTGATCTCATCCATAATTCCGCTGAGTTGGAATAAACACAGCATGATGTTCTTCCTGGTATCGGTACTGTAGAAATCATTGCCATGAGATAGTTCGCCATCAAAAAGTCACCCACGACACAGTGGAAAATAAGTTTTGAAATTTAAGTGTTCACATCAGGTATTTGATAGCTCTAATCAAAGTAACAGGAATCTGTCACATCAGATTGTCGATAAGCTGGAGCAAGCTAGAATATGTTATAAAGTTACCAGTTCACATGATTTATAATATGTCCTGTATTCTGGGGAAAAGGACCAAAAGGAATTCACTTAGCACCAGAATAGACTCTTTTACAAAACTACTCAAAATAACAATATGTTCCAGAGCCAGAGAAACAAGCAAGGTTTAAAGTATCAAGCCATGTCCCTGGCACAGCCGATATATTTCATTCCAATGGAAGACTGAGACATGGCACAAGGTTTCACTTGTCGTCAGTGACAAAATCTGTCATGGTCACAAGGAGAAGAGAAGATTGTTGGTTAAGCTCTAAGCCCAACACATACCATACCCCTAATGGGTGGAGAAAGAAGTGTAGTCCGGAATGCAGAGGATGATCGAGGAGCAATATGTATAAGGGTAGAAATATAAGTGATATATGATATTATATATCAGTATAGAAGTATATATCAGTACTTATTTAAATAGAGTATATATATATATTATATATATAATGACAATATGTATGTGTGAATATATAATTATATTTTATATATATAGTTATAAATATCCTTCTACTCAGAAGCTAAAAGACTAGCACAGCTCGACATTTTAAACCTTGGAAACAAGTAAAATCAATGCACAATATACCAAGGCATATAGATCATAGAAGACACAACGAACAACTATATCTTCCATTGGTTCACTACATAACATAGATTAGTACCTTGACACAAAATTCCACAATCGACCAATTCCCACATCATCACGAAGCTCAAAGACAAAACCTGTTATCGCAAGTAGAATGACAGTTTTCAAGTAATAAAAGATCCAATGTGCAAAACAATACTCTTCAAAATCGCATGCCAAAGTGCAGTAAAGAAAGAAAGAAGAAATTGAAACATTGGGTGAAGTGACCAAACTTATCTACAAAAGCTACATAAGTTGAACAAATAAGAGGACCTGGGGTATCAGGATCCAGTATCCCAAATTGGAAACATCGCACAACACCATCTTGATGCCCAGTTGCTAAGCATCCTGATGTTATCGCCATTGCTGAGACTTGTGCAGGACTCACAACATTGAACTCCCTACAGTCACTCAGAGGGAAATTTGAACCGGAAATATAAGGAAATGACTTTCTCAAATTGAGAAGATAAGCAACACCAGATACTGTTAGTCCGTAGAGTGAGTATGAATTCTCTGAACCATAGCCACTTCTTATCTGAGTCATAGTAGAAGATATGGCATCATAAAATATGGGATAAAATTGACATGTTCCATTTGGATAAAATTGAACTAACCACATTCTTGCACAAGTAAGTAGATGGACAGAGTGCATCCTGAAATACAAGACGCAATCCAGTTTGAGGAAGACCATTGCATGAAATGACTTCAATAATCTCAAGGGTATTGGGAGAATCCTTGTGAAACCTCCTGGATTAATATACAAAAACAGATGTCAACCCCCAAATAAATAAACATTCTCATCTAGTCCATCTTTCAATAGTTAGCTAAGTTAAAAACAAAAAAACAAAAGGTCCATTCCAACATATGGAGTGTGAGTTTAACTAGTGTTTGGTGCAAGTGATAAAATCATCAATCATCTAGGATTAAGGGTGATAAAATTATCATGGAGATTCAACATGGTAGGGGGGAAGGCATGGGTATGATTACCCAAACTTTTAATTAGGTACGGGTATACATATGTTTTACATATAAACAATATTGGAGGCATCAAGATATGTTAAAGTAGGGTTAAGATTTGGGTTTGGTAAAGAACCCACGGATAATGATGTGACAAGTGTAGATATGGGTTTTTGGATATGTACATATATATAATATTGAAGGCGTCAAGATATATATGTATAGATATATATTGGAGGCATCAAGATATGTTAAAGTAGGGGTAGATTCAGGTTTTGGTCGGGTACCCACATACAGTGAAGTATAGATATGGGTTTGGATGTACCAAGTGAGCATGGATGGTAAAGAAAATCACCGATACCCTACCAGAGCCATCCCTAAACATGGTATAATGTCCCCCTTATTTGGTGGCCATACGTTACTACCACTAGTGATGAATCAAAAACTGCAGTTGTTGGCCTAAATATTTTGAACACGGAACACTTCAGCATGTCATGCCATGGTTTACCATGAGCCCATTTTTCGACATGATGATCAATTATTCAACTACCCTGTCACAGACTGAACCAATCACCATGGTCAACTAGAATTAGTATGCAAAACCATCTATGTTAGTCAGGTCAACAATCATTGTGCCAGACATCATCAGTCATGCCATGATTTACCATGAACCAATTTTTCAACATGGTGATCAATTATTCAATCACCCTGTCACAGACTGAACCAACACTATGGTCAACTACAATTAGTATGCAAAACCATCTCTGTTAGACAGATCAACAATCATTGTACCAGACATCATTGAAAGGGAAAAGGCCAAAATGAGTGAAATCCAGCAGAAATCAGACGATCATATTAACATGATACAACGTTTTCTTATTTGCAAACTGATTGGTTTAATGTAGACAATTGTAAAAAAGTAACACACACACACACATAGCATCATGTTATCCTCATACTATTACTAACAGGAAAAGCTAGGGAAATAAGATGACCAATGCAATTTTATTACTGTCCACCAAAATTATTACAGCTGGCACTGTTTTGAAACCTAGGTTCTTTCCTTTATTCTGATTGTTGATTTTCTTGACCCGCTTACAACAATCTGTATAGTCACCTGTGGGACTCTAGTATGTCTGTGACAAGGGAATGGTTATATCAAACACATGAGTGTGATGACTACAAGCTGTCTATGAAGAATAATTCTTTACTCAACCTACTCGCAGATAGGAAAATCTAGACGATGCAGCTAAAAAAAAAGGTTATGGATCGTTCAACCTTCTAGTTAACGCCTGAAAATCTGATGTTAGCAAGATATCATTTTTATTTTTGCTAGGCACTGAGCACACTTAAACCAAAACAAGTGAATCTTGATGATGTTCAAAATACCTACACAAGTTTAAACAGTAAAGCAAAAGCAAATAACAACTGATATTATATTTGCAAATCTAAACTAACATCCTCTAGCAAGTGGCAAGTAAAATTAAAGGGTGTAACTAGTAGGAACAAAATATGAGATATGTCAATTAGGGAGGAAAAAATAATTAAATCACGAAAGAGAACAGGGCGGAGATAGTTGAGTGACGGGAAGGAAATGAAGTAACCAGATAAGATAGGTCTTGGTTTCGCCCTCTTCTACCGTGTGGCATCCTGCGGCATCCCTGGGAGCTAAGACGGTGCCACTGACCGATTGAGATGGAACCTGAGGAACCGACACAGCAGCGGCAGAAGAAGGGACCGCGAGTTCGATCCACTGCACTTTGTCACTGCCGAGCACCGGGACTTCAACACCGGCAAGAGATCGGGCAGCCGCCGCCATGGCCGGCGCCAAGGAGCAGGAGTAGGGAGGGTTTTGAAAAAGGCAGTTCGGAGTACGCGAATGTAGCGGAAAAGGAGACGCGGCTTGATTCTGTCCTGGCGACTCATTAACGCGACTCGTATGGACGATTGGATTAATTGAACCGGGTCTGGTTCGGTAAATGCCCGAGAAACAGTACGGGAATTCCGGGCCGAAATTGCCCTTTTCGGCTTTTCCCATCGTGCCGAACAAACCAAACCCAGAGCTGCGACTGAACCGTTTCACTCGAACCCAACCGAACCCAACCGAATCCAATACAACATCAAATAACATAACATACCGGCTTTGATCGAATCCTACCGTTAAACCCCAAAAGAGGATTCTATAGGGTAACATTCGATATTGGGACCATAAACAAGGCAAGTCTAATTTGAATTTGGTTATATTTTGACTTTAGCTTGATTTGATTGTTAATTTAAGTTTATTTAATTATTTAAAATTTTAATATTTTTGAACACATTTGGTAAGTCAATTTTATTGATGATATAATTTATAAATTTCATTCATGCACATATGTCATGAATAATTTGTAATCTTCATTCATAAATATTAACAAATTAAATTTATTTATTTATTTATTCAGTTTAATAAATTATTCAATATTATTCATTTTTCTTGTGTCAAATGAATATAAATAAATTTTTACTAAATTAAATATCAAATTTGCTCACAATATTTACTTTAATTACAATTCGATTTATAGTGTCATGTTTTTTTCATTTGATACTTTTTTCCTTTTTTCTCCTAGATTTTGATAGTGTCGTGTTGTTTTCCTTTGATATTTTTTCCTTTTTTTCCTAGATTTTGATAGTGTCATGTTTTTTGCCTTTGATTTTTTTTCTTTTTCCTTTTTTTCATAATGTTGTTGATAAAGGATTGTAAAACCACATTTTTAGAGTGATTTATGTTGTTGTTATTAAAGGTGTAATATATTGTCAATTTGAAATTGTTTTTTTCTCATCCTAAAAGTTAAAATATGGTCTTAATTTATCTAATTAACATTTTCCAACTACATATACATTATTAAGGTTTTTTTTCATAAATACTTATGATGCGATGGCAGAAATTTTATTATGATGATGCGACGATAAAAATCCATCTCGTATCAAAAGAGCGATGATATCAAAGATTTTTCCTAGTGATGTAGCATTCACCTTGCGACGTCGTTGATTCTGCAAAACATAATGTTGGTGTAGTTTGTACTAATAATCAAACTCAGATTTTGATGTACGACAAATAATCAAAGTTAAATGTTATATTTATCTAATCTTGTTATCAAGTATGAAGTTTAAAAGGCTTAGCATCTGATACCAGGTTAAAGCCCAGGTAGGTTGATATATGACAGAAAATCCAGTTGGGTTCGCGGGCCCTGACAACTAGCTGAGACTCAAGTAGGTTAATATCTGACAGGAAGTTCAACTGGGTCCGCAAGACCTAACAGTTGGCTAAAGTCCAAATGAGGCATCTAGCAGGAAAACCTAGTGGGTCAAAGAAGCCAAGTAAATATTGCAACTGGTAAGTGAAAGTAAATCACTAGCGGAGAGATATCCGGTGAGAACAAGTCCCATTGGGACTGTAGGCGCAGTCCTGTTTAGAGTCATTTCGGATATCTAAGTTGAGATCACGACTAGATTCTAGTCTTGGGAAGACAGGATATGATTAATAATAATTTTATTTTAACTGTGTTAACTCTATTTTGTAGATTAAATATTTTATTTTTGGACTAACACATTTTATATGGTTGAAATTACAAAAATAACCTCAGATGAACACACCTGAGATGTCTTAAGTGGGACCTAAAGTGCCTCAGTTTAGATCAGAGGTGTCCTGGATGATTGAGGGTGTCTTCACACAAAAACTGTCGAAAATAGAGTTTGGCTAATGGAAGGCACCCTAGATGCGACCTGTGGCACCTCAAATGGGATGAAGGCATCTTCATCTAGATAAACTGCATAGACTTCCCTTCGGATCTGATTTGGAATATGAAACGCCCTAGTTGGGAACTAGGGTACCCTCAACATCCTTTATAAGGAGGGTTCAAGCAAGCTTTGAAACACAACTTTCATATTAATCATTCTGCTACTTTGTCTTTACGTTGCAACTGTTCTACTGCTCATCTACGTTCGATCATTATCGGAAGACCAAGACCAACACAAAAACGCAACCAAACTTCTACAATTGTATTGGATAATGAATTTTAAATTGTTAATTCTTTTATTATTGTAAAAGGGAAGTGTAGATTTGTTACACTTTCCAGTTCTTATCTATACTTGATTACTCTATGGAGTTTACCAATAGAGAATATTATTAGTGGATTATCCATCGAAAATATCCAACAGATCTAAGTCTTAGAGTAGGAGTCGTCGAATGCTCCGAACAAAGTAAATCACTTGTATTATTTTGTTTGTCTTTTTTGTTTTACACTGTGCATCATTGATTTTCTTAAATGTGAAAATGTCGAAAGATTTCAAAATACACATAATTCACCTTCCCTCTCCCTCCTTTTACATGCATCAATCCTACGCATAATACCCGTCAAAAGGGTTAGTTGGGAGTTGTCGTCGGCAGATGTCCTTCCGATACCTAAGTCATTATAGGAGCCCCTAAAAAAGTCAATAAAAAGGAAAAAAATAGAATAAAGGAGTAAAAATATGCAATGGCATAGAGAGATTCGATGATCCCTCCTCGAGAGTTGAGAGAGTCCTTTACCATATGTAACGAAAGAAAACTAAGAGACACATATAGGAATTAGAGTTGAAAGGGGCTTGAATTAGAGATGGGAAAACGCGGAGTCTTACTCTCCTCCTCTTTCTCACTCCATCATAGCTGGCAGAGTTAATGATCTTCAATTGTCTTTGAAAGTGGCATTCAATATTTGTCAATATCAAATATTGATATCGAAACCTTGATATATTTTAAATTATTATTCAACATATATTATTATCTAATAAATAGATGATCCATCCTAATAAAAATCCCTCAATCAACGAAACAAGGTGGATATTTCATTGATATTTGGATTGATTAACAATCAATCTCTTTGTTGGAGATACTTTCGGAGAGTTTAAAATAAATTAAAATTATAAAAAAACCCAACTTAATTGTTGAATGGCCTGAGCTACCTTATATGTAGAATGCGGACTCCCGGACTGAATTTCCGAGCAGAATTACCCAAACCAGGCTTCCCGAATCGGTTTTTCCGAATCGGATGTCCTGGACCGGACTTCCCGAATCGGAGAGGAAGAGTTGCTGAGGACTGCGTAATACAGTTTCCTTGAAACAAATTTGTCCTCCTCCAAATGTGCTTCGAGGTTCCGATGGGCGTCTGTTTATCAGAATACAACAGCGGGACCATGAGCATAACGAAGCACTGGTTGCTCGTGGCGAACTGAAGAAGTACATGATTGCTACTAGGGGTAATCGACCGAGTAGGGAACATGCGAAGACTTGGAAACGAGGTGGAAGACAATTGTTGCTCTTCCTATTTCGTTTGCTCTCGGCCTCTTTATATGGGGCTTAGACCCATGCAACAATTAATGACCGAATTAACGTCATTTATTGTTAATTTAACCATCCATATCCAAACGCTTGGAGGTTACTGATTTAATGACCGGTCGGGCATTCGACGTGACTAGGTTGTGCACGTACACGAATCTACTTTGTTCAGTACAAATTCGGACCTTGGATTTGCACCCCCTACGCACCCACGCGTGAGAGAGAGTCTCTCCTCATGCATTTGTTCACAATTAACATGCTTGTGAAACAATTTAAACCAACCAATATGCCTTGAAACTCCCAATATGGAATTAAAATTTTATTCATAATGGAGCATCTTTCCTCTCCACCTCTCTTTCCATTCAATTGCATCCAACACTCTTGCTCCACCAATACCACAATAAACAACATTTGATGCAATGAATATTGACAACAATAGTAACACTATTTACTATTATTAGTTAGTTAAAGAAAGGTGAAAAATGTCGTGAAGATGGTGTTGAAAGACTAACCTTGCCGATGAAAACTAAACATAGTCAGCGAAAGAATGATTTTACTATTATTAGATGACTAGATTTACTAAAAATAAAGCAAACCTATTTTGTTTGCTAGACTTAGGGAGAATAAAGAGATAGGTTGGACAAAATAAAAATTAAGGCTTCTTATTATAGGCTAAAAAATTACTACGATGTCTTGTTCTTCCTACTATTGACATTTGGCCAAGGGAACGAAAGTCCTCTCTTTTTTGACTGTCTCAACTAACTCTGATGACAAGAAAGGCAAAACAAGGATTGCTTTTATTAGAGAGGAAGAAGGAGAATTACTGCTTTTCGAAAAAGAAAAGAGAGTTGTTGCTGGAGAAAGAAAAGAGAAAAATAAATAAGTTATGATTGGAAGAAAAAAATAGGGAGAAAGAAGAAAAAGAGTCGGTGCATGGAGACCTGCATATGGCGTGGTGGGAATGAGGTTTCAAAAATTCATTAACTTATTTTAAATCGATTGAATTAGTTTAATCTAATTAAATTTATTCTTATCATAACTTAACTAAATCATATCAAAATCAACTTTGGGTTGGATCAACATACTTTTTATCTTAACGCCTACCCGATGAATTTTATTCGATCCCAATTTAATTTTAATTCAATAATTTTACTTTATATTCAATCATTCAATTAGTTTATTTATTTATTAAAAATATTGAATATGAGTAATTTCTCACATATGATGATATGCGACTCCCAATAATTATAAAAAAAATATCCTAGGCTATAGCCCAGGACAATCTATACATAGCTCCGTCTTTGAACGCACCTCACATGGATAGAAGCTCAAGGGATGTACTTCCTTAAAAGGCTCAATTTGTAATTGTCATATCCCTTTACGTTATGATAACTGTCATGCCCCTTTGTATAACGAGAGGTCGAACCAATAGTGTTGGGATCGATGGTACGACTAGAGGGGGTGAATAGCTTGATGACCCGAATTCAACTTCTTCCTACAACATTAGCACAAGCGAAAATTTAATCTATCAATTAAAACAATGCCAACACGTTACTAGTTATGTGGTTCGGAGATTACTTGTTCCTACTCTACGGCGTGTCCTTGAGGTGGACGAACTCTTGATCCTTCGGTGGATCACGCACCGACAATCTCCGGCTAAGACTTTCTCATTCTTGGTGGAAAACAACCTCTCACAAAGCTTCTTCCTCCTTACAAGATTGAGCTAGGGTTTAAAAGGAAGATAAATACTTGGAGTTTGAGCACTTGAGCAAAGATATCATAATGAATTGCTAACCTATCTCAAGTCTCAAGCTCCTCTTTAAATAGTGAAGAGAGTTGTTAACCAAACAGCTCAGCCCCGACACCAGTTGACTGTCCCAGGGCCAATTGACTGGTGTCGCGGTTGAGCTGTGGCAGTCGACTGGTGTCCAGCCAACGGCTAATCGAACTACTGGATTTCAAACAGACCAGTCGACTGTCCCAGGGCCAGTTGAATGGTGTCGGGGTTGAGCTGTGCCAGTCGACTGGTGTCTAGCCAACGGTTAGTCGAACTACTGGATTTTGAACAGACCAGTCAACTACTTCCGGCTGTTCAACCTTACAGAAATATCAGTCGACTGGTGTCCATACCAGTCGACTGCTACAGTGCACTCTCAGTAGTGTCAGTCGACTTCTTCCCTTATCAGTCGACAACCCTACTTACATTTGCACTCTCAACTTCTCCGGAGTTCACCCTTCACGTATGCCTTGAAGTCCACTTCCTTGGTTTACCCTTTGAAGTTATCTTCCTTCAGCTCTCATCCCTTGGATGCGCACACAAGTCCGCGGCTTGTCTTCATGTCATCCTTCGCGTATGCCTTTAAAGTCTACTTCCTCAGCTTGCCCTTTGAAGTCCTCTTCCTTGACTATCAACCCTCGGATGCTTCATTCCGTTAATCCTCATGTGTGATTCACCGAGTCCTGCAAGACTCAACCACACACATCAAATCAACATAAAAATTTAACTTAATCATATTGAAACATACATCAAAATTAATGATCTACCCGATCAAATTTGGGTCGATTGCACTAACAATCTCTCCCTTTTTGATGTGTGATAATATGTTTAAGTTAGGTACAAAGATAACCATTGAAAATTAAAAGCATAGTATATTTAGACACATAACATCCATCCTTCCCCTTAACCTATGTCTTAACATATGATTTCCAATTTTTTGCGCAACCATAAAAAATTAAGTTAAATTCTAACTTAAACCTTTCAATTTTCCCCCTTTGACACCATCAAAAAAATTGCACCAAGCTATATTAACCTATGGTATCAAATGGTAACTGAGTCAGTTACCAGTCGACTGGTCTCACCGAATTGCCCATTCACAGAATCTATAGTCGACTGGTCCTCTGCGCTAGTCGACTGATACTTATCAAGCTCAAATTTTAGCCTTTTGAGCTAAAATTCAAAAATGTATAAAAAAAAGTTCAAAAATTTCAAAAAATTATGAAATTTTGTAAACATATTTCCTGTGATGTTTTCTAACAGAGAAAAATATATTTTCATGAAAAATCCAAATATATTTGACTTTTTGATCAAAACTCAAATACTTTGAAAACATTCAATTTTGTATCAAAATCATATCCTAGTTTTGAACTAATGTGTTTTGCAAATCTATGTCATTGCAAATAAAATACAGAATTGTTTTCAAATCATTTGAAATATCCAATTATGTTTTTGGGCAAGATGTCCATTAATTAAATATTTGTTTTACCATAGTTGGTCTATTATTGCTAAATTAATACATCTAATTGTTAGGGATCGATGTGTACTGCTAGAAGGGTGAATAGCCGATCCCCACTTTAATCGCCAATTCTTCCTACACGTGTTAGTGTGCGCAAGCGGAACTATAAACAATATAAACAACCAAATGCTAACACCAAATCTTTACGTGGTTCGGAGATGATACTCCTACTCCACGGTTGTCCGTAAGGTGGACGATCCCGATCCGTCGATGAATGACTCCCCGGAAGACCTCCGACTAGCTCACGCCGCTCCTTGTGGGTGGAGAAACCTCACCACAAACTCACAACAACACCTGAGCACTAGGAGACTACTAATAAGCTCTAACCAAGCTTATTTCGTCAACCCTTGCCCAGCCAAACCGAGCTCTCTTAAATAGAGCTCAAGGCTGAAATACCCGTTAGCACTGGTACCAACACCAGTCGACTGGTCCACCTCGGATTCGAACGTTACAGCCTAACGTTCGAATTCCAGCCGACACCTTTGTGGGTTTCATCAGTCGAGAGCATCAGTCGACTGCCCCTTCCCGAGTACAATTCTCTCACACTCGGACCCTCACGACTCAGCTGACTCTTCCTTTACAGTTTCGACCTGTTGCCTTCATGTCTTCTTTGACTTTGGCACTAGTCCCTCGGATGTATACGAACCCGCGGCTCGTCCTCATGCCATCCTTCGTATATGCCTCGAAGCGTGCTTCCCTCGGCTTATCGTTCTTGCTTTGTTAACGGTCCCTAGGATGCATACAAGCTCACGGTTTGTCTCCTCATGTCATCCTTTACTGGCCCCGAAGCCGTCTAGCTAAGTCTATGTGTATCTTACAAACCTGCACACTCAAATGTTGAGGCAATCTATGGTCCGGAGTGACCATATGTTTTGATGTTTGGGCAAAGGGTTTAAGTTAGGTTCACCCTTGTGTTTGATATGTGTATTTGAGTGTGTAGGTTTGCAGGATACACATGGACTTAGTTGGACGGCTTTGGGTACGATGAACGATGGCATGGAGGCAAGCCATGGGCTTGTTTGCGCATCCGAGGGACCATGAATATAGCAGGGATGATTATCCGAGGGAAGTAGACTTCGAGGCATACACGAAGGATGGCACGGGGAGACGAGCTGTCGGTTTGCGTGCATCCGAGGGACGATAGCCAAAGTCGAAAAGGGCTTGAAGGCGACAGGTCGAGGCTGCTGGTGAAGAATCAGTTGAGTCATGAGGGTCCGAGTGTGAGAGAACTATACTCGGGAAGGGAAACCCTAGGTTTAGGGGTGGACCAGTTGACTGGCCCTGGGGCAGTCGACTGGTATATGCCACAGAAAGATCAGTCGACTGCAAATGGGACAGTCGACTGGTGGTGGTTGGAAATTCGAACGTTGGGGTTGCAACGGTCGAATTCAAGTGGGACCAGTCAACTGGCCTTGGAGCAGTCGACTGATAATGGTCATTTCAACCAAGAGCACTATTTAAAGGGGCTCGATTTTGGCTGAGAGTTCTTGACAAAATTGGCTTTGGTTAAAGGCCAATTAGTAATCTTTGTGCTCAGGAGTGTTGTCCAGATTGTGGCGAGATTTCTCCACCCACAAGGAGCTACACGAGCTAGTTGGAGGTCATCCGGGGAGTCATCCACCGACGGATCGGGATCATCCACCTTACGGATAACCATGGAGTAGGAGCTTTATCTCCGAACCACGTAAAGGTTTAGTGTTAGCGATTGTTTAGTTTTTGTTATCAGTATTTCCGCTTGCGCACGCTAACATTGTAGGTAGAAAAATTGAGAGTAACTATTCACCCCTCTAGCAAACGGTAAGATCCTAACAAGTGGTATCAGAGCGAGGTTCGCTCGGACTAACCGCCAAGGAGCTAAAGGCTAGAGGAAATGACGCGTGAAGAACGCTTAGGGGACGACATCAACATTCCACCTCTTTACGACCGAGAGAGTTTTGATTATTAAAGGATGCGGATAGAGGTATGGTTCAACATGGATTGGGAGTTAATGATCGCACTAAAATATCCATTGAAGTCCCAAAGGATAAGCATGGAAAGAAGCTCCGACCAAGATAATTGGACCAAGGAGCAATAAACACAATCAAAGGCAAATGAGAAGGTAATTTCAATATTACTTAAGGTTTTGCCTAATGACATAATTAGTGGTGTAGGTGAATATAAAAATGCGCATGAATTATGGAACAAGATGTTAGCATTTCATGAGAACCCTACACAAACTCAATTAGCGGAGGAGTCAAAAGAAATGAGCTTAATGGTCCAAGAAGAGGAGAAGGACCAATCGGATGAGGGAAGAAGCTCAACATCCGAAGAGTAGGAGAAAGGAGAAAAAGATTCATCCATCTCATTAAGTGAAGTGGCACAAGAAAGTGAAAGATCATCTACTTCATCAAGGGAAGAAGAAGAAGTCTCCACTTCAAGGATTGAGGGGGAGGAGAGACCATCCTCAATATCGGAGCAAGAAGAAGCTTCCACCTCCACCAAAGCAAAGTCAAAGGAGCACATAATTTGCTTTGGGTGCAATCAAAAGTGATATTACAAGAACAAGTGTTCATTAGATAAGAAAAAGGAGGTAAATCCTAAACTCAATTCAAATAGTTTGAAAACTAACATGAGTTGTTGGGATGACGCAAAGAAGGATAAGAAGCATATAATTTGCTTCACGTGTGATGGGCATGGACACTACCACACCAAGTGCCCAAAGAAAGGAAAAATTAAGAAATTAGCGCACTTTAAGAAATTGGAAAAAAGAGGGGCTCAAGTTAAGGGGGAGCTACAAGGGTAAGGGAGGTAATCCCTAACTTTAGATTTAATTCAAATTCCTCCATGCATGTTAGAAATAATGTCAATAATCTCCCCTTTTTTGATGTTTGACAATCCGTTTAAGTTAGGGGAAAACAAATAGCAAATACAATGCTAAATAAACATTTGACCTTACGTTGCCAAGGCTTTACGTTGGACTTATACCGCTAATGTATATGTAATGCAAACATGCATGAATCTTATCACAAGGTATCCCCACACCTAAACTCTCCAAGAGTTGGGATTTTTCCAAAAATAGACCTTTTAAGAACCTCTCCAAGACTCCCCCTACATTGGACTTACAAAGGTTTTTTATGAATCTCTTTAAGATTCCCCCTTTGCCAAGAAATGAGCAGCAATGCTCCCCCTTTACCTAAGCTCCCATTGACTTAGGATTTCACGCAAAGACGTGTTTGGTTTCTCACTTAAACCTAACACTTCTCCTCATTTGCCACATATCAAAAGGACTCCAACAATCTCCCTTTTATTGGATCCTTTAACCGTTAATGATCATAAACAAAGTGTATTAACCCCCCATAAGATTATACCCTTGTTTTATATCATTAGGACCCTTTTTGACAGCTGAAAAATAATTTCAGCCCGTATCAGTCGACTGCGATAGTTACCAGTCGACTAACCTTGTCAAAATCCCCAATTCACAAAATTATCAATTAACTGCCCTTGGGCCAGTCGACTGATACCCTGATTTCAGTCATTTCAGCATTTCTGACCCAATTTCAGAAATGCATAACTAATTCACAAATCTCCAAAAAATTTTAAATTTTGTGAGAGGTTTGTGATACCCGTGTATGCTTGGGAAAAATACATTCAAAAATGTATCTATCACCAATCCTAAGATTGACACAAAACCCAAAACTAGCTAAATGGTTCAATTTGAAACTTGATCTAAAGTTCTAGTTTTGACTTCCCCTGGATGTATCTACTCATGCCAACCCACAATGCATTCCTAGCATTATTTTATATGACATCAATACATCAAGAACCAATTTTCATGCAATATGACCCCCGATGTCATGTTTTCATGCATGAACCACACACCCAATGTGCCAAAACCCTATAATTGAGACTCAAGTTCATCTTTAACTCCTTTGGCACACTACATGACCCATCTAGATTTCCGAAAGAAATCCTCCTGAGATTCATAGACCATGGGTCCCAACTTGACTCATAGAGCTCCTCATTGAGCCCTTAGCCTTAGCCACCTCCCTAGGTAACTCAACAAGCACTAGGCCACACCGGTGTACCTCCAGTGACTTTTGGCCTATAACCTTAACTTTTTTTAACTTTGGACACCTTGTCCTTGGTTAAACGCTTCTTCCCTTTAACTTTGGACAACTTGTCCTTTGTTAAGGTCTTTTTACCCTTAAATGACACTCCCTTGCCATTCTTGAATTTCTCCTCCTTGCCATAGTTATATGTTACCCTTGCATATTTCTTTTCATTAGCATCAGAGAACGTAGATCGGTATCCTAAATCCGATCTATCATTATTGGGTTTTTGACCACTCAACACCATACCTAAACCCTTGATCTAATAGTGAATCTATCTAGGATTTTCTCTAATTTATCAAGTTTTGCCCTTAAAGCTTGATTTTCCCTTTCTAGGTTTTTAAACCTAGAGTCAACATGTCCACTTTGGACATTCCTAGACCTACCCATTCTAGGCATGTGTCTCCCCTTCTTGGGATTAATGCCTTGGTCCTTAGGTCTAACGGTCTTGGATTTTTCATGATACATGATTTTCCTAGGATTTTGATCTATAATATTAACCTTATTCCTATCATGATATTTAAGTCCAAAATTATGTATGGGTAAATGATTTCCATTATTTCTAACATGCATAGAGGAATTTGAATTATGCTTAAAGTTAGGGATTACCTTCCTTAC
This sequence comes from Boesenbergia rotunda, assembly GCA_024364735.1. NCBI lineage: Eukaryota > Viridiplantae > Streptophyta > Magnoliopsida > Zingiberales > Zingiberaceae > Boesenbergia > Boesenbergia rotunda. Next base: position 343,827 of record JAGFNQ010000127.1, read on the forward strand.
CCTTATAGCTCCCCCTTGATGTGAACTTTTCTTCTTCTCCTTCCTCTCCCACTTTCTCAAATGCTCTAATTTCTTGAATTTTCCTTTTCTTGAGCATTTGGTGTGGTAGTGTCCTAGCTTACCACACGTGAAGCACCTAATGTGTTTCTTCTTCTTCTCCCTACAATCCATGTTAGATTTTAAAAAATTGACTTGGGTTTAGGGTTTACCTCCTTTTTACCTAATGGACACTTGTCCTTATAGTGTCCTTTCTTATTGCACCCAAAGCAAACAATGTGGTCTTTTGATTTTGCTTTGGTGGAGGTGGAAGCTTCTACTTGCTCCGGTATTGAGGATGGTCTCTCCTCCCCCTCAATCCTTGAAGTGGAGACTACTTTTTCCCCCTTTGATGAAGTGGATGATTCTTCAATTTCTTGTGTTACTTCACTTGAGGAGATGGATGAATCTTTTTCTTCTTTCTCCTCTTCTTCGGATGTTGGTTGAGCTTCTTTCCTCATCCGATTGGTCCTTCTCCTCTTCTTGGACCATTAAGCTCATTTCTTTTGACTCCTCCACTAATTGAGCTTGTGTAGGGTTTTGATGTAAAGCTATCATCTTGCTCCATAACTCATAAATATTTTTGTATTGACCTACACCACTAATTATATCATTAGACAAAACCTTAAGTAATATTGAAATTACCTTCTCGTTTACCTTTGATTGTGTTTGTTGCTCCTTAGTTCAATATCTTGGTCGGAGCTTCTTCCCATGCTTATTCTTTGGGGCTTCAAATGATTCTTTTAGTGCGATCATTAGATCCCAATCCATATTAAACCATACCTCAATGTTCATCCTCCAATAATCAAAACTTTCATGGTCGTAGGGAGGTGGAGCATAGATATCGTCCCCTAATCTTTCTTTGAGCATCATTTCCTCTAGCTTTTTGCTTTCCCGGCGGTTAGTCCGTAGACGAGCGACCTCAGCTCTGATACCACTTGTTAGGGATCGATGCGTATGACTAGTGGGGGTGAATAGCCGATCACCCACTTTGGTCGCCGATTCTTCCTACACGTGTTAGCGTGCGCAAGCGGAACTATAAACAATTAACAATTAACACCAAACCTTTACGTTGTTCGTAGATGATATTCCTACTCCACGGCTGTCCGTAAGGTAGACGCTCCCGATCCGTTGGTGGATGACTCCCCGGAAGACCTTCGGCTAGCTCACGTCGCTTTTTGTGGGTGGAGAAACCTCGCCACAAACTCACGACAACACCTGAGCACTTGGAGACTACTAATAAGCTCTAACCAAGCTTATTTCGTCAACCTTTGCCCAGCTAAACCAAGCTCTCTTAAATAGAGCTCATGGCTAAAACACCCATTACTAGTCGACTGGTGCCAACACCAGTCGACTGGTCCACTTCAGATTCGAACGTTACAACCCAACGTTCGAATTCCAGCCGACACCAGTCGACTGATCATCTGATCAGTCGATTGATCTTTCTGTGGCCTTCATCAGTCGACTGCCTAAACCCTAAACTTAGGGTTTCCCTTCCCGAGTACAATTCTCTCACACTCGGACCCTCACGACTCAGCTGACTCTTCCTTTGCAGCTTCGACCTGTTGCCTTCAAGCCTTTTTCGACTTTGGCTCTCGTCCCTCTGATGCATATGAACTCGTGACTCGTCCTCATGCCATCCTTTGCGTATGCCTTGAAGTGCGCTTCTCTCGGCTCATCGTTCCTGCTTTGTCAACGGTCCCTCGGATACATATAAGCTCACGGCTTGTCTCCTCATGCCATCCTTCACCGGACCCATCCTTCACCGGACCTGAAGTCGTCCAGCTAAGTCTATGTGTATCCTGTAAACCTACACACTCAAATACACATATCAAATACAAGGGTTAACCTAACTTAAACCCTTTGCCCAGATATCAAAACACATGGTCACTCTGGACCATAGATTGCTCCAACAGACTGGTCCTGGTGGCAGTTGACTGTTGTTAGAACTGAGCTGTTTTGTTAACATCTCTCTCCTTTATTTTAAGAGGAGTTTGAGACTTGATAAGGATTAGTTGTTTTATTGTGAAAGATCATTGCTCAAGTGCTCAAGCTTCCAAGTCCACTCTCTTCCTCCTAACCCTAGTTTTCATCTTGTAAAGAGGAAGAGAAATTTGTGAGAGGTTGTTCTCCACCGAGAAGGAGAAAGTTTTAGCTGGAGATTGTCGGGGATTGATCCACCGAAGGATTAAGAGTTCGTACACCTTAAGGACACGCCATGGAGTAGGAGCAAGAAATCTCCGAACCAGGTAAACGATAAAGCGTTAGCATTATTTCTAGTTGCTTAGTTTGGGGTTTCACTTGCGCTAACACTTGTAGGAAGAACCATCGAATTGAAAGAAAAACTATTCACCCCTCTCTCTAGTCGGCATTTGATCCTGATCATGATATAGTCTTGATAAGTTATTTCCTAGGACTGAATTTATTCAAATGAATGATGAGATTTTTGTCTCACAAAAGAAATATGCTTTTGATATTTTGAAAAGGTTTAGAATGTAGTGTTCTAAGCCAGTTTTTGCATCCGTGATTGAAAAGATGAAGTTGTCTAAATACGAAATCGGTAAGAGTATGTATGTTACATCTTAAAAAGCTTGATCAGAGTCTAAGTTATTTGGTTGGTACGAGGCTAAAAATTTCTTTTAGAGTTGGAGTACTTAGCGGGTTTTTAGAGAAACTAAAAAAGTCACATTGGGCTATAGCAATTAGCAAAGTAAATTCTAAGATATGTCAAAGATACAATTAGTGATGAAATTTTTATTTTACTAATAAAACTGTAGAATTTGTTGGATATATAGATTATGATTAGGTTGAAGATGTTGAGACTAGAAAGAGCACATCAAGATATGTTTTCCATCTAGGTTCAACAATATTTTCTTGACCTTCTAAAAACATCAGGTGGAAGTACTTCAACAACATAAGCAAATATATTACGACAATAAATTATGCTACACAATCAATTTGGCTAAAATAAAATTTGGAGTTTTTATAACTCAAACAATCTGACCCTACAATAATTAATTATGATAACAAGTCAATAATTGCATTATCCAAGAATCCCGTCTTTTATGGTTGCAACAACACATATAGATATCAAGTATTACAAAATCAAAGAGTGCATGGGTTGCAGTAAAAACGAATCAACATCGAGTATTGCCTCAGTGAATGTCAAGTTGCAAATATCTTTACAAAACCAATGAAGACAGAGAATTTTCTCAACTTGAAGAAGGTGATTGGGATGACTAGCCTTTATGACTTGATTTAAGGGAGACTATGTTGTATTAATTAAATCATGCCAAAGTTCAATATAGAATAGATCTGTATTTGATGGATAGACTTGGATTTAATGGATAGACTTTGAATAAATGTATAGCTGGGGTTAAATCTAGAAGCATTATTTTGGGATTAGTTTTTATTCCTATTGCTATATAAAGAAAATGATTAACGAGGTTTTCCAACCTCGGGTGACCGGGCCGGCTTCATGGAAGTTTCTCACCGGCCGCCAGGGTAAATTGGGAAGCGCTCGCAGTGGGCGGTCTAGAAGCCCAACGTCCCAGGGTTCGCGCCTCATTTGGAGGAAAAATTCCTGTAAATACGGTGTAGCTGGGGATCAAACCGCGGATGTCTGAGACCTATTGCTATATAAAGACATGTATAACATCTTTATATGCCTAGGACCTTTACTATATAAAGACATGTATATACGTGTATAACATGTATATAAAGACATGTATAACATATGGTTTCATTAATAAAGAGTACTGTTATTTTCCACCACTATATTTTGTCCCTTATTTAAGTGAGATGTTACTATCAAATTTACTTATTTAACAGTCTAACCAAAGGAATGATTTGTAGCCAACGACCCATGGATGACATCTGACTATTGGATCGACCATGTTAGAATATGGTCCAACTGTTGTCTCCGCTAATACATGTATGGTCGGGCACCACATGCGTGATGAGCCATGTGGAGATTTCTTTTCCCGACTATCTAAGAGTATTGGAGGAAATAATTCATTGTGTAATTATTTAGTTTCCTATAGTGGAATTGGCATATTAGAGGAAATAATTCATTGCGTAATTATTTAGTTTCCTATAGTGGAATTGTAAATATTCTGAAATAATTGCAAATCTCATAGATTAAACAGGTAATTAATTTTAGAATATTTTATTAATTATGATTGGGAAATCAACCCGATCTTATACTTGTATATATATCTCACTTTTATGAGAAATAAAGAGGTGGTGGCATTGCTTATATTTCTACATGGTATCAGAGCGACGACTCTGACCTATTTTCTCTCCTTCTCTCAAAACTCTTTCTATGGCCTCTGAAGACTTCTTTACATCTTCCACTGCTCATACCACCATTCAAAATCTACCAGAGCCAAATAATCCTCTTGTTGCTGTCAACACTACAAACATCACAAAGTTGACCACCTCCAACTACATCACGTGGAGCCTCCAAATTCGAAGTCTATTAGAAGGATATGATCTCTATGATCTCTATGGTTTTCTTGATGGTTCTCATCCGAGTCCTGCAACAACCATTACCGTCAATGGTAACTTGATTGCAAATCTTGCCTACTCAACATGGAAGCGGCAGGATCGTCTTCTCTTCAGCGCACTCCTTGGTGCAGTCTCTCTACCCATCCAACCTCTTCTTGCCCATACTACCACTTCTCGTGAGGCTTGGACTACTTTGGCTAATACCTATACAAAACCGTCTCGTGGTCACATCAAACAAATCAAGGATCAATTGAAGAATTGTGTTAAGGGCTCCAAGACAATCTCTGAGTATATGCAATTCATCAAAAATCGGGTCGACGAACTTGCACTTCTGGGAAAACCTGTTGACGATGAAGATATCATTGATAAGATCCTTGACGGCCTTGGGGAGGAATACAAAGGAATTATTGATGCAATTAATGCTCATGAAACATCTATCTTATTTGATGAAATTCATGAAAAACTCATCAACAAGGAGGCATCTATCCAACAATCGCACGCATCAACAACACCCTTTCCAGCCACCGCCAATCTTGTCAATCAACGCAATAATCAATTGTGGCGACCATCTCCTCCTTCTTGGCGCCCTTCCACAACCACCGTTCACAATCAAAGACAACAATCCAATCCTTGAAGCAATGATCGACCTCCACCACGCCCATATCTTGGATATTGTCAAGGATGTGGTGCTCAAGGACACACTGTCAAAAGATGCTCTCTATTTCGACTTGTCGCTGTTCAACCCTCATTGACTCCAACAACACAATTACAGGCTCCACGTCCTACTACACCATGGCAATCGCGTGCGAACTTTGCATCTCTTGAGACAACCGACAACCCCACATGGATGCTTGACAGTGGAGCATCACATCATGTCACCATGGACTTGAATAATCTATCGCTTCATACTCCTTATGCAGGGTCTGATGACGTTATGATCGGTGATGGCTCGGGTCTTCAAATTACCCACACTGGTTCTACTACTCTTCCTACTCCTACTCGTACTTTCAATTTGCAAAGTATTCTTTGTATGCCTAACATGAAAAAGAACCTCATTTCAATATACCAATTTTGCAATACTAATCATGTTTCTATTGAATTCTTACCCACTGTTTTTCATGTGAAGGACCTCAGCACCGGGGCAATCCTTTTGACGGGTAATACTAAAGATGGGATCTATGAGTGACCAACCTTCTCTCCAAAATTGTTTTCTCCGCTTATTGCCTTTTCAGGAATAAAAGCCACATCGTCTGAGTGACACTCTAGATTAGGACATCCATCATCATCTATTTTTCAGCATATTATATCAACTATGTCTTTACCTTATTCTATGTCACAAAACTCTCATTGCAATGCATGCCTTAGCAATAAAAGTCACAAGCTTCCTTTTTCTACATCTACAATTGTTTCATCTCATCCTTTACAAGTTATATTTTCCAATGTTTGGACCTCACCTGTTTACTCTATCGATGATTTCAAATATTATGTTATTTTTGTTGATCATTTCACACGTTACACATGGTATTATCCCTTAAAGAAGAAATCTCAGGTCTATGATGTTTTTCGACGCTTTAAGGCACTAGTAGAAAATTATTTTAAATTTTTCATTGTCACTCTTTACTCCGATAACGGGGGAGAATATCAAGCATTAGATGAATTTTTATCTCTACACGGAATTTCTCATCTTACTACTCCCCCACATACACCCGAACATAATGGTCTTTCCGAATGACGACATCGACACATTGTTGAAACCAGTTTTTCTCTCCTCACTCATGCCTCACTTCCGATCACATATTGGAATTATGCCTTTACCACTGCCGTGTAACTCATTAATCGCATGCCCACACCCACACTCTCTCTTTCCTCTCCTTATGAGTCTCTCTTTCACTCTCCACCAAACTACACAAAGCTCCGCATCTTTGGTTGTTTGTGCTATCCATGGCTTCGCCCATATTCTGGTCACAAACTTGAGTCTCGATCTTGTTGGTTCTCCCGGCACAAAACAATAAAAACGCAGCGGAAACAAAAACCCACGAGCGATCCAAGCGAAAGAAAACTCGTACAAAGTTAATCTACTTCTACTGTGTATACCTTTGGAGCGTGCCCTTTGCATATCCCGCTCGTCCAAGAAATGCCGGATCTCTTGCACGTTCAAATGTTCGTGCCTCTATTCGTACCCACACGGACACAATCTCTCAATTTCAGGAGAACTACCTTAGTTGTGATAACAACTTGAGGTAGCTCGAAAACACCAAGAACCTTACAGTAAGGTTTCGGCCAAGAGTGGAGGAGAGGAAGAAGAGAGAGGAAGGGAAGAAGAAAGCACACACTTAGTTAATTTCGAAAATGACTTGACCCCTTTTATATTCATCCCATGAATACCAAGAGTCATTTGTCTCTTTGCCTTCCCTTCATTAAAGCCAATAAAGAGCACATCTTTCCATGTGACTCTTCACCTTCTCATCATCTAATGATGAGAGACTTTCTCTTTCCCGCATGCAACTCCGACCGGGACCTTGGGCTTCCGACTCGGTCTTCCGACCTAGTCTCCCGAGTGCCGAGCTCCCGACCCAGTCGGTCGAGCCGCCGTCCCAGTCTGCCGAGTGTCGAGCCCCGACTGCCGAGTGCAGGCCTAGTCTGCTGAACTCCGACTCAGTCTGCCGATTGCCGAGCTCCCGACCTGCGCTCCCGAGTTCCCAACTCGAGCTCAGATCTCCCGAGTTCCCAACTCGGGCTCGGACTCCCGAGTTCTCTAACTCGGGCTCGGACTTCCGAGTCCCCCACTCGGGATCGGACTCCCGAGTTCCGTAACTCGGGCTCGGACTCCCGAGTTCCCAACTCGGGCTCGGGCTCCCGAGTTCCCCACTCGGGCTCGGGCTCCCGAGTTCCCAACTCGGGTTCAGGCCTCCCGAAGCATTGCATCCTTTGTGTGTGACCCAATAGGTTCTTGCGACGTTGGCAATGCGCCTAAACACTTTAGACACATAAGCAATGAGCGACATCTAGCAATGCATCATTGCTACCCAAGTAACAAGAAAAGTCGAGATCCGACTATACCTCCGTGACTATTATAGTGTATGACATTGTCCTTCTATCCTTGATATCTAGATTGACTAATGAGGCATAGACCGTGTCATCCTCAATCAATCTTGTGTTTCTTGATCCCCGAATAGACTCACTCAAACAAATGAGCTCAATATCTCATATTGACTCATTCGAGCATGGTCATACGTTTCAGCAGTCCTACTCGATCAAGGGGCCCACAGATATCACTCCCGTCATATGGGAGGGATAGATCTCATCTACATCACTCACATCCCTCCGCATAATTCATTACATACCCAGTGATCGCCTTTATAGTCCACCCTGTTACGGGTGACGTTTGACGATACCAAAGTACATAACTCCTTATGTAGGGAACCGTAGTGACTTCAGGTCTAAGGACTATTCATACCAATAGTCACATGAGAAAGTCTATGACACTCATATGACAATCTATGAAACTTTCTCATGGCGGGTCATTCAGTACACATTCTCCAATGTATACCCATGTGTCAACTTGATATCACGTATCCATGACTTGTGAGCTCAAGTCATCAGTTGACCTACATGCTAGTCTCCATGCATTAATATTGTCCCTGAATATTAATGTTTGACTAGGAATAGTTTAATGTAGTGTTCTCTACATCATCTCACTATCGATTCAACCAATCGATATGATGTAGATAAGAACCTACTACATAATGACATTATCATACTTAGTTATTCGGCACAGAATACAAAGTAAGTATAATAACCAAAATGCCTTTATAATGGTAGAATATGATACAAAATGCCCCTAGTCAATTATCACATAATTGGCTCTTGGGCTCCCACTAACAATCTCCCACTAGCACTAGTGCCAATCACTACAGTATCTAATACCCAGTGACCTGGTATGACCATCATGCTTCTTTTATGCCAAAGCCTTGGTCAAAGGATCTGCGATGTTAGCCTCAGTGGGTACTCTGCATATCCTCACATCTCCTCTATCGATAATCTCTCGAATGAGATGGAAGCACCATAGTATGTGTTTGGTCCGCTGATGTGAACGAGGTTCCTTAGCCTGCGCAATAGCCCCATTGTTGTCACAATAGAGGTCTATCGGGTCTGCTATGCTAGGAACCACACCAAGCTCTGTAATGAACTTCCGGATCCAAACAGCCTCTTTTGCCGCCTCAGACGCAGCAATATACTCGGCCTCTGTTGTAGAATCTGCGACTGTGTCCTACTTCGAACTCTTCCAGCTCACAGCGCCACCATTCAGGCAAAATACATACCCTGACTGCGATCTAAAATCATCCCTATCTGTTTGGAAGCTTATGTCACTGTAACCCTTTACAGCTAGCTCCTCATCGCCTCCAAATATCAAGAAATATTCTTTTGTTCTTCTCAAGTACTTAAGAATATTCTTGACAGCGGTCCAGTGACTTTCACCTGGATCTGACTGGTACCTGCTCGTCATGCTCAAAGCATACGAGACATCTGAGCGAGTACAAAGCATGACGTACATGATAGACCCTATGACGGATGTATAAGGGATCTGATCCATACGGTCTCTCTCCTCCTTAGAAGAGGGACATTGAGTCTTCGAAAGACTCACACCATGTGACATTGGCAGAAATCCCTTCTTGGAATTCTGCATGGCAAAACGATTAAGAACCTTGTCAACATATGTACTCTGACTTAAGCCAAGCAATCTCTTAGATCTATCTCTATAGATCTTGATGCCTAGGATATAGGCTGCTTCACCTAAGTCTTTTATTGAGAAACAATCCCGAGCCATGTCTTTACAGACTGCAGTGAAGGGATATCATTTCCAATAAGGAGTATGTCATCTACATACAAGATCAAGAAAATAACTGTGCTCCCACTAACCCTCTTGTAGACACAAGGTTCATCTTCATTCTTAATGAAACCAAACGCTTTGATTGCATCATCGAATCGAAGATTCCAGCTTCTAGAAGCTTGCTTTAGCCCATAAATGGACCTTTGCAACTTACATACTTTTCCAGCATGCTCTGGATCTACAAAACCCTCAGGTTGTGTCATGTACACATCCTTGAGCAGATTCCCATTCAGGAATGCGGTTTTGACATCCATCTGCCAGATCTCGTAATCATTGTAAGCTGCTATAGCAAGCATGATCCGAATAAACTTAAGCATCGCAATTGGCGAAAAGGTTTCATCATAGTCGATACCATGAATTTGCTTGAAACCTTTAGCTACCAATCGCCCTTTATAGGTATGCATGAGTCCATCCATGTCAGTCTTTCTCCTAAAGACCCACTTACACCCAATGGGTTTAATGCCCTCAGGTGGATCAACCAAAGTCCATACTTGGTTAGTGTACATGGATTCCATTTCGGACCTCATGGCTTCCAGCCATTTCTCAGAATCTGGGCTTATCACAGCTTCTTGATAAGATGTAGGCTCATTCAACTCAATGAGCGTCACGTCATCATGGTCAGACAAGAGAAATGAGTATCTCTCAGACTGACGGCGTATCCTATCAGATCTGCGAGGAGGTTGGTCTACTTGAACAGCTTGTTGTTCCATAACTTCTTGCGCAACAACCTCATGATCCATAACATCTTGTGGTGCCTGTTCAGTGTCCATTAAAGCCTCAGTGCTATCTGCATCTTCAACTTTTTCAAGATGGACTTTACTCCCACTAACTCTTCTAGAAATAAACTCCTTTTCCAAAAAGATGTCATTTCTAGCGACAAACACTTTGCCTAGAGTGGGATTATAAAAGTAATATCTCTTTGTTTCCTTGGGATATCCTACAAAATAGCACTTGTCATATTTGGGTCCTAGTTTATCTGAGACTTGACGTCGAACGTAAGCCTCACAACCCCAAATCCTTATAAAAGACATTGTGGGACTCTTCCCAGTCCATATCGTATATGGTGTCTTTTCGACGTCCTTTGATGGAGCTCGGTTAAGTGTGAAAAGAGTTGTCTCTAGAGCGAATCCCCAGAAGGAAGTAGGAAGATCTGTCTGACTCATCATTGATCGTACCATATCTAATAGAATACGATTTCTCCGCTCGGACACACCATTCCACTGTTGTGTTCCAGGTGGAGTGAGTTGGGATATGATCCTACACTCTGCTAGATGGTCACGAAACTCTTGGCTAAGATATTCACCACCTCGATCTGATCGAAATATCTTAATACTTTTGCCAAGTTAGTTTTGTACTTCACTTTTGAATTCTTTGAACTTTTCAAAGGATTCTGACTTATGTCTCATAAGATACACATAGTCATATCTACTGATATTATCAGTGAAAGTGATGAAGTACTGATAGCCTCCTCTAGCTGCGACATTGAAAGGGCCACATACATCAGTATGTATGAGTCCTAACAACTCTGTCGCTCTTTCGCCGTGACCACTAAATGGAGTCTTGGTCATCTTGCCTAGAAGACAAGATTCACATTTCTCATATGATTCAAAATCAAATGAGTCCAGTAATCCATCCTTATGGAGCTGGGATATGCGACTCTCATTTATATGTCCTAAGCGACAATGCCAGAGATATGTTTGGTTCAAATCATTTGGTTTGAACCGTTTGGTATTTATGTTATATATTGGGTTCTCTAGATCTAGAACATAGAGTCCATTCATCAATGGTGCATTACAATAAAACATATCATTCAGCATGATTGAACAACATTTGTCCTTTATGGTAAATAAAAACCCTTTCTTGTCCAAACAAGATACTGAAATAATGTTCTTAGTTAATGCAGGTACATAAAAACACTCTTCTAGTTCTAGGATAAGCCCAGTGGGCAAGGATAAGGAATATGTCCCTACAGTAATAGCAGCAACTCTTGCTTCATTGCCTACTCGTAGGTCCACCTCGCCTTTGGTCAATAATCTAGCTCTTTGAAGGCCCTGCACATTAGTACAAATGTGAGAAGCACATCCGGTATCTAATACCCAAGAAGAAGAGATAGATAGATTAACTTCTATAACAAAAATACCTGAGGCAGAAGTCTCACTTCTTTTCTTCTTTGCTTCCTCCAGGTAGATTTTGCAATTCCTCTTCCAATGTCCGGTCTTACCACAATGGAAGCAGGTCCCTTCCTTAGGCACTTTGCCTTTGGCCTTGGATGCAGCAGAATTGGTCTTGCCTTTGGCTTGGGTCTTACCCTTGCCTTTAGGCTTCCATTTGCCTTTGCCCTTGTTAACCATCAGTACATTACTGGTCTTGGATTTCTTGAGATTGGGCTCAGCAGTTCTCAACATGCTGAGCATCTCAGGCAAAGGCTTATCAATTTCATTCATGTTGTAGTTCATGACAAATTGATTATAGCCCTCCGGCAACGATTGCAGGATAAAGTCTGTTGCCAATTCTTGGCCCAGTGGGAATCCTAATCTTTCAAGGTTCTCTACATACCCAATCATCTTGAGTACGTGAGTCCCTACAGGAGTTCCCTCTTGCATCTTGCATGCAAATAGGGCTTTGGACACCTCGAACCGCTCGTGCCTAGCTTACCCTTGATACAGTTGTTTGAGATGCTCAACCATATCATGTGCATTCATGTTCTCGTGTTGCTTCTGAAGCTCAGAGTTCATGGTGGCAAGCATAAGGCATGATACATCCAATGCATCATCCTGATGCTTCTTGTAAGCATCCTTTTCAACACGAGTGGCGGTAGGAACGGGTGCTTCTGGAAGGGGTTGCTCTAGAACGTACAGTTTACGTTCTTGTTTGAGGACTATCCTCAAGTTCCTGTACCAGTCCAGGAAATTAGCTCCGTTGAGCTTGTCCTTCTCAAGGACAGATCGCAGAGAGAGAGTATTCGACGTATTAGACGACATGGTGATCTACAACAATACAACATGCAGAGTTAAGTATCATATCTAGATCATTTAATTAGACCTTTAATTAAATGATGCTCCCACTAAATTGTAGAGCTTTTGTAAGGGCTAGTCATGGATGTAGGCAAACTCATTTTGTCCACACTACTAGCTCCAACCAATTAGCGACTATATTTATGTGGGACAAGATCCAAATTGTACTACATCTTGAGTTAGCTTTGGCTAATCGCCCAAGACTTGGTACAACTCGGTAGGTAACATTTTACCAATTACATCGTATGCAACTCTTGAAAAGGGTTAAGATTCACATTACACCTCATCTTGAGTTAGCTTTGGCTAATCGCCCAAGACTTATTATAATTTTCCTCTTACCCATCTTTCCCAACTTTTGGGATATGCCTCTAAGTGTCTCAATCCAGTTGAGGTAACTTAGTTAAGTCTCACCCAAAGTTTGATAGCGGGACATCACAATTGTCCTCTCGCACTCTACCAAGATAAAATGCGTTGCTTCGCTTTGGCAGAACCCAACAACAAATGATCGAGGTAGTTTATGAGTACCAAACTTTGTTAGGCATATAGAGTTGACTTAATTAAGATAAACATTTTATCTAATCATGCATCGCATACATGCACATGGCAAATATCAACATATAAGCAAGAAAAACGTGGCATGGTTATGGCCCGTTTACTATGATCTTCTCAAGCCAATGAGAAGATCGGTGGTCAACCTAGGGATAACTTCTTCTCCAAGAGCATCCTCCGGTCATCATGTGTGGTTAGCATCCTCCTTGTAACTTCATTCTTCAATGGACACTCCATTTCTCTTTTGTACATTACAATATAGGAGAACTCGAGTTACATTCGAGTCTAAATCTAATTTTACAATTAGGAAGAATAGATACAAGGCACGACACGCAGGCCATATTATGAATTACAACACACACACATCCAATCACATTGGGGTTAAGGTCATAACCATTCACCATCTCGTCATATACACAATAGATCTAGGACATTGATTTTATTATGAGTGCAAAAACAAATCAGCCGCTTGAGCAGAAACTCACGGCGGGCCGCGGGCGGGGTCAAGGGGCAGCGCCCTTGCGGGGTGCGGGGCAGCACCCCGATCCAAAATTTATTTGGCAAGTCCCCGAGTGAGCCACTGCCTTAGATCCATCAACATGAATCCGAGTCAGTCTCCCATTCCCGAGACAGTCTCGGGGTCTCCTTCCCCGGGATGACCCGAGCGCCTGTCTTCCCAAGTGGCCTCAGGAAGCCTTGGCTCGATATGACCACAGTGGTCTATCTTCCCGAGTGGGAGGTCGGGAGCCCGACTGCTACAACAAAGAGTTATATGCAACTCATAAAATCTTGTCCTACTTCTATATCACATATAAAAGCATAAAACTTTGTACGATCTTTCGCAAGTGGCTCTGATACCACAGTAGGGTTCTCCCGGCACAAAACAATAAAAATGCAGCGGAAACAAGAACCCACGAGCGATCTAAGCGAAAGAAAACTCGTACAAAGTTAATCTACTGCTACTGTGTATACCTTTGGAACGTGCCCTTTGCGTATCCCGCTCGTCCAAGAAGTGTCGGATCTCTTGCACGTTCAAATGTCCGTGCCTCTATTCGTATCCACACGGACACAATCTCTCAACTTCGGGAGAACTACCTTAGTTGTGCTAGCAACTTGAGGTAGCTCGAAAACACCAAGAACCTTACAGTAAGGTTTCGGCCAAGAGTGGAGGAGAGGAAGAAGAGAGGAAGGGAAGAAGAAAGCACACACTTAGTTAATTTCGAAAATGACTTGACCCCTTTTATATTCATCCCATGAATACCAAGAGTCATTTGTCTCTTTGCCTTCCCTTCATTAAAGCCAATAAAGAGCACATCTTTCCATGTGACTCTTCACCTTCTCATCATCTAATGATGAGAGACTTTCTCTTTCCCGCATGCAACTCCGACCGGGACCTCGGGCTTCCGACTCGGTCTTCCGACCTAGTCTCCCGAGTGCCGAGCTCCCGACCCAGTCGGTCGAGCCGCCGTCCCAGTCTGCCGAGTGTCGAGCCCCGACTGCCGAGTACAGACCTAGTCTGATGAACTCCGACTCAGTCTACCAATTGCCGAGCTCCCGACCTGCGCTCCCGAGTTCCCAACTCGAGCTCAGATCTCCCGAGTTTCCAACTCGGGCTCGGACTCCCGAGTTCCCAACTCGGGCTCGGACTCCCGAGTTCTCTAACTCGGGCTCGGACTTCCCAGTCCCCCACTCGGGATCGGACTCCCGAGTTCCCCAACTCGGGCTCGGACTCCCGAGTTCCCAACTCGGGCTCGGCCTCCCGAGTTCCCCACTCGGGCTCGGGCTCCCGAGTTCCCCACTCGGGCTCGGCCTCCCGAGTTCCCAACTCGGGCTCGGCCTCCCGAGTTCCCAACTCGGGTTCAGGCCTCCCGAAGCATTGCGTCCTTTGTGTGTGACCCAATAGGTTCTTGCGACGTTGGCAATGCGCCTAAACACTTTAGACACATAAGCAATGAGCGGCATCTAGCAATGCATCATTGCTACCCAAGTAACAAGAAAAGTCGAGATCCGACTAAACCTCCGTGACTATTATAGTGAATGACCTTGTCCTTCTATCCTTAATATCTAGATTGACTAATGAGGCATAGACCGTGTCATCCTCAATCAATCTTGTGTTTCTTGATCCCCGAGTAGACTCACTCAAACAAATGAGCTCAATATCTCATATTGACTCATTCGAGCATGGCCATGCGTTTCAGCAGTCCTACTCGATCAAGGGGCCCACAGATATCACTCCCGTCATATGGGAGGGATAGATCCCATATACATCACTCACATCCCTCCGCATAATTCATTACATACCCAGTGATCGCCTTTATAGTCCACCCTGTTACGGGTGACGTTTGACGATACCAAAGTACATAACTCCTTATGTAGGGAACCGTAGTGACTTCAGGTCTAAGGACTATTTATACCAATAGACACATGAGAAAGTCTATGACACTCATATGACAATCTATGAAACTTTCTCATGGCGGGTCATTCAGTACACATTCTCCAATGTATACCCATGTGTCAACTTGATATCACGTATCCATGACTTGTGAGCTCAAGTCATCAGTTGACCTACATGCTAGTCTCCATGCATTAATATTGTCCCTGAATATTAATGCTTGACTAGGAATAGTTTAATGTAGTGTTCTCTACATCATCTCACTATCGATTCAACCAATCGATATGATGTAGATAAGAACCTACTACATAAAGACATTATCATACTTAGTTATTCGACACAGAATACAAAGTAAGTATAATAACCAAAATGCATTTATAATGATAGAATATGATACAAAATGCCTCTAGTCAATCATCACATAATTGGCTCTAGGGCTCCCACTAACAGATCTATCCCTTGTGTATTTGTTGGGTACTCCCTCACCCAAAGCGCATATCTCTGTCTTGATCCTTCCACTTCCAAAACCTATATATCTCGTCATGTCAAATTTGTGGAATCTATTTTTCCGTTCAAATCCATTCAAACTCACCTTCATCGTCCCAGTCCAGATACACTTTCAACTTGGTTTCCATCAGCATCATATCTTCCTGCCAAGGTTGTGCCACTCACCATCCCCTCAACTGCCTTGCCCCCCGGTTCAGGTCCATCTCCATGTCCAATTACCGAAAGTCCTTCATCTGATTTTGTTGAACAGGCTAGCTACACCACCATTAGCACACAAGAACAACCCTCCCCTCCCTTGTCTCTCTCCTCAGACCCTTCTCTCCTAAACCCACCCACCAATACTCACACAATGACCACTCGAGCCAAATACAATATCCATAAACCCCTTCAAAAACTTAATCTTACCGCTACCATCCCCTTACATCATCATACTGAGCCGCACTCGGTGACCCAAGCTCTCAAAGATCCTAAATGGCGTCAGACAATGTCTGAGGAGTATGATGCTCTTGTACAGAATGGAACGTGGGAACTTATTCCGGCTGATTCAACAAGGAATATTGTTGGTTGTAAATGGATTTTTAGAATTAAACATTTACCTGATGGCACTATTGACAGGTACATAGTGAGACTTGTTGCTAAAGGGTTCAATCAACGCCCTGGTATTGATTATCATGAAACATTCAGTCCTGTTGTCAAGCCTACCACTATTCGCTTGGTGCTCAGTCTTGCTGTTAGTCGTGGGTGGTCTCTTCGTCAACTTGATGTCAACAATGCTTTTTTGCAAGGTCATCTCCTTGAGGATGTTTTTATGGCACAACCACCGGGGTTTATTGATCGTGATAAGCCGACACATGTATGCAAGTTATGCAAGGCTATTTATGGTCTTAAACAAGCACCAAGAGCCTGGTACCATGAACTACGACAATTTCTTATAGCTTCCGGGTTTAAAAATTCTCATGCAGACACATCACTTTTTATCCTCAATAATAATGGCTTTCTAATCTATCTGCTTGTATATGTCGATGACATAATTCTTACTGGCAGCAATGCTACTGCAGTTCAACAGTTTATCAGCCTTCTAGCCAAAAGATTTTCCATTAAAGATCTTGGAGATTTGAGCTACTTTCTTGGTGTTGATGTTGTCCCTACCTCCACTGGATTGGTTCTCTCTCAACGAAAATATATCACAGATCTTCTTTCTCGTACAAATATGACAGGGGCCAAACCTGTCACCACTCCTCTTGCCACTGAGCCAATACTTACAACCCTTTCTGGAACTCCATTAACTGATTCTTCTGAGTACCGAACCATTGTCGGCAGTCTCCAATATTTGTGTCTTACTCGTCTTGATATTGCATATGCAGTTAACAAGTTGTCTCAATTCATGCATCGACCCACTACTGATCATTGGAATGTTGTCAAACGCTTGCTTCGCTACCTTTCTGGTACAGCTAATCATGGTCTAGCATTGCGTCGTCAAACGATATTTTCTCTTCATGCTTTTTCAGATGCTGATTGGGCTGGCAATAAGGATGACTATACCTCTACTAGTGCTTATATTGTGTATCTCGGTAGCAATCCCATATCATGGTCCTCTAAGAAACAACATACGGTTGCACGCTCCTCTACTGAAGCTGAATATCGTTCGGTTGCTGCTACAGCCGCTGAGTTACGATGGCTTTGTTCTCTTCTGTCTGAAGTAGATGTTCATATTCCCATAGCTCCGGTTATCTATTGTGACAATATTGGTGCAATTCACTTTTGTTCTAATCCTGTCTTCCATTCGCGCATGAAGCACATTGCGATTGATTATCATTTTATTAGGGATCAAGTACAAAGTGGAGCTTTACGTGTCACTCATGTCTCCTCAGAGGATCAATTAGCGGATATCTTGACTAAGCCCCTTCCGCGGACTCGATTTCAATTGTTAAAGACCAAGATTGGAATCTGCACAGGAGCTCCATCTTGAGGGGGCATATTGGAGAAAATAATTTATTGTGTAAGTATTTAGTTTCCTATAGTGGAATTGACATATTAGAGGAAATAATTCATTGCGTAATTATTTAGTTTCCTATAGTGGAATTGTAAATATTCTGAAATAATTGCAAATCTCATAGATTAGACAAATAATTAATTTTAGAATATTTTATTAATTATGATTGGGAAATCAACCCGATCTTATACTTGTATATATATCTCATTTTTATGAGAAATAAAGAGGTGGTGTCATTGCTTATATTTCTACAAAGAGGCTGCAAAGATACGTGTAAATATGATTTTCTTCTCTCTCACGAGAGACAACTCTTCTTTTTTTTTTCTCATACTCTCTACCATCTCTTGGGCATTCGTATCCACTCTACTTTCCTCGATGTAAGCATTGACTTAATCATCGAAGAAGCCACATCAGCAATGTTAGCCCCCTGCCAAACCTACGCTACTTAAATAATCAATGTCAAATATACTTATTTAATGGTCTAACCAAAAGAATGATTTGTAGCTGACGATCCATCAGAGTGGATAACATTTGACTATTGGATTGACCATGTCAGAATACAGTCCAATCGTTGTCTCCGCTAATACATGTATAGCAGCCACCACATGCGCGACTAGTCATGTGGAAATTTCTTTTCCCGACTATATAAGAGACTGCAAATGTACGTGCATATATGATTTTCTTCTTTCTCACATAGAGACATCTCTTCTTTTTTTTCCTCATACTCTCTAGCATCCCTCAGGCATTTTTATCCACCCCACGTTCCTCGATGTAAGCATTGACTTGATCATTGGAAAGCATGTTGGCAATGTTAGCCCCCGCCAAACCTACGCTACTTAAATAATCAATGTCTTGGCATCCATATATTTCATAAGGTGCAAGAGTTGCATATATTCTTGGCATTTTTTTTTGCTGCATATAGATTATCTACTACTTTGCTATAAAAAGTATTTGATGGACTAATACTACTTAAATATGAGTATTTGTAATTATAGTAAACTTAATAATTTACAAAAGCGAGCATAATTGCGCATGCCCAATGCAATTTGAAGATCACAAAAGCATGCTTCTCTTGGCTTTTAATGTGTCCGGACTAATGGTTAACATTAGTTAATGAGTAAATTATTTTTATCATCTTGACTTTTAGAGTGCATTTGGTTGGAGATTATCCATGATAATCCAAAGTTATCAATAAAAATTTTATTTAGTTTAGATAATCAGCTATTCCTAAATAATGATCGATGTCCGACACGTCAGCAAAAGGGGCATGCAACCCGACATCGGAAAACCTTAGGAAAGTAAGATTTTTCTTGATTCCTAGGTTACGAAACATATTTTTCCAAAATTATCCTCTAATATTTACCTTAGCAAAAGAGGCATTATTCGTGGGTAATTATCGACAACGGCGGTGGGCGACCACCGTCCGCGACCGGGCGACGACCGGCGACCGTCGCCGACGACCGACGACCGTCGCCGGCGATTAGCGACCGACGGCCGACGACCATTATTCGTGCCGAAGACCGATAATGATGGACCGGCGACCACCGCCGACGGCTGGCCATTATTTGCGGCTGACGACCAAGGATACGAATATGTATATAATATCATCTTACCTTTTATTTTAAATTTATAAGCATATAATATTATTATATTTAAATTTAACTAAAGGGTAATATGATAAAATATTATATTTGTCATATACTATTATCCCCAAAAAATAAGATTTTATTTGATTACCTAAATTAAACCAAACAATTTCAGATTATGTTTCATTCTCATTACCTTAATTATGTGATTACTTGATAATCATATAACTAAAATTATATCTGATCATTCGAACCAAACACACTCTTAGTGTCTTACAAATGAGCTAGTATATTAAAACATACAATATATATATAATTTTTAAATTTATCTTTCGGCGTTGGCACAGACAATTAAATGAGTAAAAAAAATTATCTAAACACTACAAAATCCTTCGTAATATGGTGTAACAAAGCTCTTATCGGCCAGGCAACAGTGTTGGGCTTTCTGAACGGTTAGCCAAATACTATTTAAGATCAAATAGGTATCACAGAGATTTTTCTTCAATAAATGATAATTTTAAAAATGCTAACAGTTTAGACAGCTTTTCACAATTACTTCGGATTTATTTTTATGATAATAAAAAATTTTTATGGGATCAGACTGATTATTTCTAAGATTAATTAGTTCGAAGAGTTGAATACCTAAATTATAAAAAAAAACTCTTATTCAAGTCTTACAGTTAGTATAGTTGATACCTGTATGAGTGTACTTTAATAGGTTTCGAGGTCAATTCTCGACCAGTGTAAAATATCTAATTGGTTGTCCGACCTCTTCACAAAGGGTCGGTGCGCTAGGATAAAATTGTAATGACCCGACCCCACGACCCCTTGGGCGGCTCAACTGGCGGCCCAACAACTTGGCGGTCTTTTTGGTGGCCCAACTGGCGATCCCTTATGTCGTCGACTAATACCTTTCTCAGGATTCGAACTCTAGATCTCCGGGTTAAGTATTAGAGTTTATGAATTCTGATGGCTATCAGGATCCATAAACTCTAATACTTAACCCGGAGGTCTAGAGTTCGAATCATGAGGAAGACAAAAATTCACTGACCAGGAGTGGAAAGATCTAGTGAGTAACGACACGGCCGATGATCGTCGACATCGGTTATTGGTCGACGACATAAGGGATCGCCAGTTGGGCTGCCAAAAGGGACCGCCAAATTGTTGGGCCGACCAAGGGACCGTGGGGCCGGATCGTTACAAAAATACTTCGATAATTTATTTGCCTGTATATTACTGTGAGATATATTGAATTACTTGGGATTAATGATATCACCTTAGAGCAATAATAGGGAGAGTGAAAATCATAGTAAATGATGTGACATGACGTGTCACTTTACATGCACACGTCAGATTATTGCTTGGACACCATCGGCGGTCTTCGGCTGCCGTCCTGAATCAAACTATACTCTGGGGGGCACGATGAACCCGTCGGAGATCATACATGCAAGGTGCCACGTCATTCATTATGATTTTCACTCTCCCATTTTCACTCTACCAATCATTATTCATCACCTTATGCTCCAACAAAACTCTTATCCAGAATATTAATAACTCATATCATTTTTTAATCAAAATATCTGACTCTATGAAAGTTTCTCACCCGTCACAAAATTAATCATAGTAAAGTATAGTATGATATACTCAACCTAAAGGTTCGTTATAGCTAACTCCATGTTAGGTAAAGCAGAGTAAATGATCAACTTAATTTCTTTTTGTTTTTGTTTTTTGTTTTTGTTTTTAAATATTTTGAATGAAAATCAATAATAAAATGAAACGCTAGTGTAAAGGAAGGAATCCAAGCGGATCAACACCAACCCTAGTCCGGTCCACGTCGCGGCCGCGCTTTGCCTCTCCCTCCATTTTTTCGATTCCCCAATTTGCTCCGCCACTGCGCCCCTCCTCGCTCCCTGACTACACCGCGCGGCGACGTGAAGCTGTGGAAGGAGCTTCTTTACTCGCGCGTTGCCTCACCTCTCTGTCCACTCGGAAGCAACACCCGGGACCCGTGGTCCTGGTTTCTTTACCGGCAAGTTATTCCATTATTTCCATACTTCTCTCCGTCTTAATCCTTTGGTCATCCCCACCTGTTGCGGCAGTTGCTTCAGTTTTCATATCGTAGTTTAGGATGCTACTACCCTTGAGTAATAAGTACATCCGAGTTGTAAGTGCGGATTTATTTAGTTACTTCCTGTTGATAAATTTATGCCCCAATATTCTGCAAAAATATGTTATTTTTTACTTTTTATAATTTAGTAAGATTAATTTTGTTATGCAGCTCTTCGTTGGCTTGGTTATATTTTGACAGAGGAATATCGTCAATACTTATCAATATAGATGGAAGAAAGTTCAGTTCCTGGCAAGCGGAAGCTATTAGCGCAAGAATCTGATAACAATTCTGCATCTGCCAATGAGACAACGAACTCTGAACCCATTCCAAAGCGAAGGAGCCTTGCTCGTACCTGTATTCATGAAGTTGCAGTGCCAAAAGGTTATACTTCTCCAACGGATGAATCCGCTTATGGAACTCTTTCAGACCCTGTGTACAATGGCAATATGGCAAAGACCTATCCATTTGAATTAGATCCTTTCCAAAGAGTTTCGATTGCTTGCTTGGAGAGGAAGGAATCAGTGTTAGTCTCAGCACACACATCTGCAGGTAAGACTGCTGTGGCTGAGTATGCCATTGCAATGTCATTCAGGGACAAACAAAGGGTCATATACACCTCACCGCTAAAGGCTCTGAGCAACCAGAAGTACAGAGAGCTCAGTCAGGAGTTTTCTGATGTTGGGCTAATGACTGGTGATGTTACAATTGCACCAAATGCAAGTTGCTTGGTCATGACAACAGAAATTTTGAGGGGTATGTTGTTCAGGGGCTCTGAGGTGATAAAGGAAGTAGCGTGGGTTATCTTTGATGAAATTCACTATATGAAAGACCGTGAGAGGGGAGTTGTATGGGAAGAGAGTATAATATTCCTGCCACCAGCCATCAAGATGGTTTTCCTTTCAGCCACAATGTCTAATGCCACAGAGTTTGCAGAGTGGATATGCAACTTGCACAAGCAGCCATGTCATGTTGTGTACACTGACTACAGACCCACTCCATTGCAACATTACATGTTTCCATTTGGTGGCTCAGGTCTTTATCTCGTTGTTGATGAGAATGAGCAATTTAAAGAAGATAATTTCATGAAGTTGCAGGAGTCATTCACCAAAACAAGAAAACAGTCAGGTGGAAATAAGGGCGGTATGAAGCTGAGTGGTAGAATTGCTAAAGGTGGAACTGTGTCTGGTGTTTCTGATATATACAAGATTGTGAAGGTACGCGTTCTGTAGTGTGGAGACTTTATTGGCATGCGTATTTTCTCGAAGCTATTCTTATCTTAAATATTTCTAATTCTATTGCATAGGAAATGCTGATTCATTTATTTGGTTAAATCCTGAGTAATTGGATATCAACACAACGGTGTTGTATAATTATTGTCTTTAAATGGGTCAGTATAGGATTGTAATTGAGGAGCTTATCCAAGGTCTTTGCTGAATAGAAATAAATAATGTGTAGTTGCTTAAATGTTAAAATCCCAGGAAACACTCATCTTCTTGTTTTTTGTTTTATATTGAGATATAGAGGAATATTCATTTTGCATTGTGATATAGAGGAATATGCATTTGCATCCTGATGCGGAGGATGAGTGATTTGCATTGAGTCACCCTAGCCTCGTTTTCTTCTTTCATTGAACATTGAGATACAAATTAAGCTCTTCCACTCCGTTTCACTTCAAGACATCTCACCTATATCTTTTATTCTTGCATGCTGCATCGAGACACCCCAACTTTTTCTTCTTCCTTTGCTTTGCATAGTATGTCTCTCACAAGATCATGGCCGTGAGGGTTTATTGTCATTGCTCAATAACAACTAGCAAGAGTTCCATCGTCCCATAAGCTTGATTTTAATTTAGGAAGATTTTGAGTCAATTATTCATATGCTGCTGGATGATATTCCTAAATCATTTGAGTTTCACCTGATCTTGCATATTACCAGCCAATCTTAATCATGAATTTAATCTATCTTTCAAAAATTAAATAAACTCAGATCATCCATGGACATTTCTGATCTAACTGACCAATTCAGTTCAATGTCAAAAGAGTTTTCAAACTATAAAGTCCAGTCATGGCATTTTCTGTACATTTTGGGTAGTTAGTTAATTTGATATGGGTAATTGGTAAATTTGATACAAGTTAAGTGATTTAGATCAGAATTGCAAAATGCTAATACTGTATTTCCTGAGTAATAAATTCTCTATGAATAAAGGAAATTGGTTGAAATTTACTAGGATTGAAAATGGAAGAGGTTGGCCCTCAAATTGAAATAAGTCTAACTGTAACTGGAAATTAATTGGTAGATCCTCCTGATGTACCAATTTCTCCTTGACAAGACTTAGACTTGCTACGACTTCTTCATTGGATATTAACTTGTTTCTTGTCCTTTACTTTAACCACCCTTTTTGGACCCACAAACTTGTGTATGCCCCCTTCCTGATTAACACTTTTATGTGAATAAGCTCCTTCGGGCATTTATCAAACTCTCTCAGGACAACTCAGGGAAACCTTAAGGTAATTATCAAGGTAGTTAGATTATAATTGTCTACCTGCCTAGACAACTTGAGAAACCTCTGCAAAAAGTTTGAAAATGATTCACCTCCTTTCTTCAATGTCATTGGACTACTTGCACTTTGGGCTATTTTGCTACTACAAGCAAAATAAGCCTCAAAGTTAGCAATGCTATCAGAAATGCATGGCACATCAGTACATCTAAAATCCCATATAAGGACCTTTGGGAATTAAAAAGCACTAACATGTATCAAGTTCTTTAGATTGGTTTCTCTAATATTTGTAAGGTGAAGGATATCCTAACTGTTGACACCTTAATTCAAATGTCTTCATGTATTCTCTTTTTCATATTTCTTCCCTACTTTCCAACCTCGGTACACTGTTCTTCCTTTTCTTTAGGTGCTGCTCAAGTTCCTCTCCATCAGTTTTTATACTTTACCTTTAACTCTTCTAAGACATCAACATTCTCGTTGGGTCTCTTCTCTTCCTCCTCGATCAGTTCAAGAAACATCTTCCGACTAGCTCAACCTCTTCCTGCCTGGTTGGAGCCTCTAATGCTTTATTCACTCCCAAATCAAGCGAATTCCAGATTGACCTCTTCTCTTCTCTTCCTCTTGCATTTATGGCTAGCATTATGCTTAACACCTTCGTACAGATGGAGCCAATCTGATCTGATCAAAACTAACAAATACTGCAGTTTGCTTGACATTGAAGCTAGCTTTGACCTCCATTGGAAGTTGACTAGAAAATGTCGAGTATGGAAGAGCTCAATCAAGCTGGATAGTGCATTAGGTTAATTCAGTTGAACTGTTGAGTTTAGTTGAAGCATAATCAACTTGTGATGAATGTGGGGTAACTTGGTTGAGGTGGAGATAGGTTGTAAAATATAAAGCAATTTAGTTGATCAAGGCAGGTTAAGAGAATTAGGAAGGTTAGTGCAAAGGGAGAATTTTTGATCCAAGGTGGCGAGTACTTATTCTTCAGAGTTCTACAGATCATTGCTGTAAAATTTGATTCCAATACTTCTATCTGTGAAGTCATCTGACATGTGGCTCTTGGCCTCCTTTATATTTCTTGCCAAATAGCCACCACATGGTCTAGGGTGCTATGTGGTGCCAGCTTATCTCCATAACTATTTCTTTATTCGCTTGGTTGACCGCACATGTGTCAACTTTCGGTTGCTAATCCTCTATTATCTGGATTAGTCATCGTTTCCATTGTTGATTTTCTTCTGGTGTCCATGCCATCCATCTAATGAACCTTAGGATCGGCTTCTAATATATATCACTTGATATAGGGCGACATGGAGTTCTATAGGTGAAGCTTGATATATTTTATATATGATACATATATAATACGAAAAGTAAATGACTTTATAATTTTAATGTCTGAAAAGCATGACTTATAAGAAATCCAGAAAGATATTAACAACAACAACAACCAAGTCTTATCCCACTAGGTGGGGACGATTATATGGATCCTTCTACGCCATTGGACTCTATCTCCTATTGTATATCATTTATATTTAAATAAATTTTATCTTGTTTTATTGTTGCTAACTAAGTCTTTTTTTAGTCTTTCTCATTTAATGTGCATATTTGCCATAGTTTCACATCATCTAACTTGAACATTTATTGGTTGTTTAAGTAGATGTCCGTATTATTTTAAATGTCTCCAACTTCCCCTCAATAGGGGCAATCTCGATTTTCTCTCTAATATTTTCATTTCTTATCATGTCCATTCTTGTATGTGCGCATATCTACCTTAACATCCTCATCTTTGTAACCCCCATCGTCTGCTCATGTGCTAGAGGCATAGTCCAACATTCAGCTTCATATAACATAGTAGATCTAATCGCCGTTTTGTAAAACGTTCCTTTTAAGTCTGTGAGGTACTTTACAATTACAAAGACCATTTGATATTCTTCTCCATTTCAATCATCCTGATTGTATTATATGTGAGACATTTCTCAATCTCTCCATCCTTTTACAAAAATGAATCTAAATATTTAAAAATCTCAGTTATAGATAACTTGTTATCTCGTATTTTAACAATTGTCTTATTACATTTAATATTACTAAACTTAAATTTCACATATTCTGTCTTTACTCTTTTAGCCTAAAACTTTTCACTTCTAGTATTTCCCGCCAAGATTCGAATTTGACATTTACTCCTTCATTTGTCTTATCTACTAAAACAATATCAACTGCAGATAACATGCGTCGCGGTACCATATCTTGGATATGTTTTGTTTGTTCGTCCATGATTAGTGTAAAAAGATAGGGACTTAGAGTTAATCCTTGAAAATTTAGAAAGATATTCTTTTTTTTTTAAAACTAATTACATATAAATTTCATTCTATTTTATTATATAAAATTTATTAAGCATAATCTCATATTCTAAAATTAATACCAACTCCTTGGAAGCTATAATATCATAATGGAAATTCTTAAATACTTTTTTAGGCAAATTCTCATGAGGATGAACTAATTGATGGCATTTACAAATTGAATAAATCTTGTGGTATCTGCTATTTGTAATCTATATGCTACTTCAGCATGATTAGTTTTGAAAGTTTTGAGGTTTAGGGGTTTTTTCATTGGAAATCGAATGGGTTTGAGAAATATCATGTGTTGTTAAAAGATTGGGAAAATTTGGTAGGATAAATGAGAAATGCAGAAAGTTCAATGTACCAATTATTGACGGTTAACATTTTGTACGATACCCATACGAGCATAGAATGTAACTTCATGGAAAAGGTTGGTCGAGGGTTTAGTTCAAACGTTCTTTCACTTTATCCATTTAGAAAAGCAAAATAAGTTGCAGAGCGGTGGGTTATATCTTAATGAGCCCCCATTTTTCCTTCCCTTGTAGATGTTCCTGGTTTATCAATGGCTTATTTGTTTATATTTTTTCTTTTAATCGTAAAACCTCTTTTAACTTCACCGGATATTCATAGGTAAATAATTGAGATAGTGGTTAACATATAGACATTGAACAATGGATTAGAAACACAAATTTTATTATGGTCCAAGATCCAGAAACTAGCATTCTGTTATATTATATTATATATACAAGTATATTTTCTTTGGGAAATATGTGCATTTAGTCATTAACACTTCCATCAGTGCTTTGAATTTTATGATGCCACATGGCACAAAATGAAATTATTTTAAGGTGTTAAAAAATATTGAAGAAAACAACATTAGATCAACTAAATCTTATCAAGAAGTGGTTGTCGCTAGTATCTAGTTCACCACTATATGAAAACTAAGACATTCCTAGGGCAAATAGACGATAGGGATGCGAGTGCATTATGATAAAAAATATTAGGTCTTTGCAGAAGTGGCTTTACTGTGCTCATTATTCCTCTGCGTCTTTATCAATAGGTAATTTACAATCAGCATGAGGAATTAGAGATTTTGAAGTTTGCTGACATGCCATTACAATGTCTTTGATGATAAATTTGGCATGTAATAGGTTGGTGTTGCCACTTTGTGAGTCAATATGTTTTGTTGGCATGCTTAGTATTTTGTGGCTTGACAGGGACAATGGTCTTTTATCTATGTTTCCCTGAGAGCTTGATTTCATGATGTCGTCACTTGCAGATGATAATGGAAAGAAAGTTTCAACCAGTTATTGTTTTCAGTTTCAGTAGAAGGGAATGTGAGCACAAGGCTATGTCTATGTCTAAGCTAGATTTCAACAGTGAAGAAGAAAAAGATGCTGTCGAACAAGTTTTCCGTAATGCAATCCTTTGCTTGAGCGAAGAAGATAGGTCTTTGCCTGCAATAGAATTAATGCTGCCTCTTCTGAAGCGTGGTATAGCAGTGCATCATTCTGGACTTCTTCCGATAATCAAGGAATTGGTGGAGCTTCTTTTTCAAGAAGGACTTGTTAAAGCTCTTTTTGCTACTGAAACAGTATGCTTTACTTTTCTCAATATCTCTCACGACACTTCTTTCTTTATCTCCCTTGATAAAAATGCCGGAGTGAAAGCCTTTTATGTATAAAGTGGCTGCCATATACTTGATTGGGAAGAATATCTCTTGGTACGGAAATTACATCTGCCATGCAGTTGTAATTTCAAATAAGAGCATATTTCTTTTATTCTTTACTTTGTTTAAGTGGATGCATCATTTATTCATAAATTCTGCTTATTGCGCTTTACAGTTCGCTATGGGATTAAATATGCCGGCCAAAACAGTTGTCTTTACATGTGTTAAGAAATGGGATGGTGATGCCAATCGTTACATTGGATCAGGTGAATATATACAGGTAAAAGGTTTTCATGTGCTAGTCCTCATGGAATAAAAGGGTTATCATGCAAAAGTGATTTTAAAATAAAAGGGGAAGTTAAAATATGCTCAATATCATACAAATGCTTAGCTAAACCTAATGGTCTTTCCTTTCCTCCTATATTAAAAATGTTTCTTCTTTCCTCTTGCGTTTTAATTTTTCTTGGTTAGATGAGTGGAAGAGCTGGACGTCGTGGCAAAGATGAGCGTGGTATCTGTGTGATAATGATTGATGAAGAGGTAAACATTCTTTAAGCAACTTATTAGATAAAATCATCATCATCATAACCATGAACAAGATGTGTTTGTGTTGGCTTCCTGTATGTTATCGCTCCTTTGAACTTTATGCAACTTTATTGTGTGACATCTTTGATATTTCAAGTATATTGACATCCCTTCTGGGGCAACTTTCCCCAACTTTCCTCTAGGTTTCACAATATTAGGAAGTAAAAACATCTAAATAACAACAGAAGATTGCCTCTCATCTGTTTGGGTCTGCTACTCGAATCTTACTTCTTTTTGGAACTCTTAAGTCTATATCAGTCATGGTACCTAGTTCATCAAATCATGAATAACCTAACCATACATCTACTAATGATAAAATTCAATTCTAAGCTAATTTTACAAAATTTTTACTTTAA
This sequence comes from Boesenbergia rotunda, assembly GCA_024364735.1. Classification (NCBI taxonomy): domain Eukaryota; kingdom Viridiplantae; phylum Streptophyta; class Magnoliopsida; order Zingiberales; family Zingiberaceae; genus Boesenbergia; species Boesenbergia rotunda. The sequence goes on from JAGFNQ010000127.1 coordinate 372,857, forward strand.
TCGATCATAATTAAAGTTCCCTGTATCTGGTATAACAGATCCTTGTTCGAAGGAGGGTTCACATGGCCTCTTTCATCTTTTTGATCCTGAATGAAGGCAAGCCTGCTTTATTTGTGCAGCATGTGCTGTTCAAAGTTGGATGAAGGTCAATTGGATACAGGAAAGTGGATAAATTTGTGAGACAATCTATATGATTCAAGTAATACAACTGAAGACAGACATCAGGCAACTATACCTCGGTGGCGAATGAAGTGATCATGGTTGGTGATGGCATTTGAGGAGCTCCTTGCAGTTGGGATTTGATGCTGTGGTTTGTGATGCTTTGTTGATGGCGTTGGAGTGAACAAGGCAATGGCGACCAGAGATCAAAATCCTGCTGGGGAAGAGGGACCAACGATGTAGGCTGGAAGTGATGGTGCTGCCTAGGCTGTGTGGTTTGGGCTTGTGTATGTTCCATGTGAGCAGGGCGGGAAGAAGACTGGACCTCTCTTTGAGCAGGAGATCTAAGGTAGGGTAGCTGATCAATGTCGAATTGATTCTTGGCAATGCAATGAACAGCCAATGCGGTGGTGTTGGCGAGTGCTTATCAAGACACCGGTGGTGCAGCAGCACAAGCTGGAAAGGCTGCGTTCCCCATTCTGCATCAAAGGCAAGCACAAATGTTGTGAGGCTGAAGGGAGCAAAGTACATGATGCAAGCAAAGGCCAACTAGGGGTTGCTGTTTGATGAGTCCGAAGCTATAGATGTTGGTTCTTGATTCTCGGAGAGAAGGGGTTTTGTGAGAGGTGTTTCGTGTTGGCGCTCATGAGAGGAAGAAAGGGGTTTGGTGGTGGAACAGACGGGGAGAAGTGAGTTTGACTAGGATTCATGATACATTGCATAGATGGAATACTACCTATATAGGACGATTATCCAAGATACAATGACGTACATCAAATAGGCAACAATTAGTCTTTAACACATTCAAAGAAAAAATAACATCAAATTGTAGTATCACACCAAGATAGATCTAATATTCCTTCTGCTCGTGTCACTGTGTGGTGTACTGACTGGGAACTTTGTGACGTAAGAGGGGAAACGATAAGGGAATGTATGTTTGACTTTCATATTGATAGGATGATTGACAATTTAGCATAATATAATGTCTATACTCAAAATCAGTGAGGAACAATCCTAATCCTCATATAGTGACATCGAGACCAGTGAGTCGAATATTATATTCGAGAAGTACTTGAAGAATCAAAATGAGCAATGACGTAGTAGACAATGCCTAGTAATCAATTACTAGTCATAACAATAACTAGAATCAATACTAATTCCCTTACAATTGAGCCCTCTCAACTTGAATCACTGATTACTCAACTAATACAAGATGTACTATGAAATAAATAAACTGTATGAATAATCAATGAAGGGCAACAAGACTCAGATTGAATGTCAATAATTATTGCAACTATCATCTGCATCATATGTTTCACTGTATTGATTTGTTGTATGACAAATTGTACTTGAGGTATATATAATTAATTGTACTGGATATAGAAGGATTTTTGCATGCATAGACTCCTACAGTCTGAGGTGGCATCAGGTCCCATGGCTTAATTGGTGTTCGTGAGACAATTGAAGAGAGAGAGAGAGAACAAGGATTTTTTTTATTAATTGCCAAAACTATTCCCCTAATGGATGAGCCTCTTGTATAGGCTTTTACAACCCAAACACAATGCAGCTGTGAATAAATTGAAAAAGGAAGCAAAACTGATATTATATTAACCCCAACCTTGAAATTGTTTACTTAATTTGAACTGATTTATTTTATTTTGTACTATTGCTGTTTGGAGAAGACAGGAGGAAGAGGAGGAAAAAGAAGCAAACAATTTATTTAGTTCTGTACCACTTACAATTTATTTAGTTCTGTACCACTGACGAGAGAATAGGGAAGAAACTGACACTAAGACATAGTTGTTAACTATAAAATATAAATTACCTTCAATAAAACATGGAGTGTCAGTAATTCCTTACATTACAATTGGACTGCCCACTAACATATAAACTACCTTACATTACAGTAATTCCTATGACATTCTTGAATCCCTGTTCATCATTCATTATATCATCACTGCTAGATGACAAGATGCATATAATTGTATATGATTGCTTCATCATTTGAGACTGCCAATTAGAGTGTCAATGGAAGTCAAGAGATGTTTTGTTGGAATTATGCCTGTTTCAAGTAAACTGAATCATCTTGAATCAATTTTGAATGTTACCCATGGATTAGAAGACAGAGACTCATATTACCTCAAATTACAAGGGCTTCAGCAGTTTTCCCCGTTTCAAATTTTCAGTGGAAAGGGTTGTTGGTGCAATCAACCTCGAGTCAAGGTTGACCAAGCTCGGGTTGGCTCGAGTTTGAGTTTCAATGTTCGATAATATGTGAGAGAGAAGTCAAGTAGGTCTAGGAGGACCAGAACTTGACTTGGGAAGTCCAACCGAAAGTTTGCAAGGGAAAAGTCCAAGTGGGTCACGGAGGACGGACACTTGGTGATCGAAAGTCCAATAGGAGTTGGCAAAGTGGAAGACTTAGTTGAGAACTACGAAATGGAAGTCCTAGTTGAGAACTAAGTAATGGAAGTCCTAGCAGGGCTAGGCGGTGAAGACCTAGTTCTGAACTAGACAATGGAAGTCCTAGTGGGCTAGGCGGTGGAAGACCTAGTTGGAAACTAGCAAATTTAGTTGGGAATTAAATTAAGTTCAAGTGGGTCACGGTTGACCGACACTTGGCGGTTGGAAGTTCAACAAGGAGTTGGTATGAAACGAGGAAGTTCCAACAGAGCAAATTGTGAAGGCCATAACTTTTGACTCGGATATCAGAACGAGGTGTTTTTTGTTCCGAAACAAAGCTTGTTTAGATATCTATGTTTGTAAAACTCAAGTATCAGTTTGATGGTTTTGTGGCTTTAGAAACCGAATAGAAGCAAGTTGATTTGATTGTTCGACTCAACTGATGATATTAGTCGACTGATGGCGTTAGAAAGTGAACAGAAGCGAGTCAGATTCACTTGATTCGATTCGACTGATGGTTCACATCAGTCGACTGATGTTGATTTGGAGAAGCATAGAAGCGGATGGGACTCGCTTGCTGTGTTATGTCAGTCACCAGTCGATTGATATCGATTTGGAGAAGCACAAAAGTGAGTGGGACTTGTTTGCTGATCAGTCGACTGATGTTGAATTAAAGAGCGTGAGTGGGTTTCACGTGCTCTATTCGATTGATTAGATCATTGATGTTCGAATAATCGACAAAATCAGACAGATCAAAAAAATTAGAGGTCGTTCAAGAGTCAAATACCATATCAGTTGACTGATGGGTAAGATCAGTCGACTCATGGGTAAGATTAGTCGACTGATAGGTTGAAATCAGCCCCGACCTGAAGGCTTTAAAGAAGGGATTTTGTGGAGTTTTTTAGTGTCAGTTCTTGGTGATTCTAGAGCGAAGTGCTGCTGCATTTTTGAGTCAACGAGAGGTTAATCAAAGTAAGAAAAGAGCATGAACAATGTTTACATTGGTAATCAGTTCAATTACACTTTAACAGATTGAGTCTATCTCGAATTCATCGCTAACGAGTATTTAGAGCCATTTTGTCGACTCACAAATTAGGCTGCAACCTATACGTGGCTTCAGACATGCTAGCTGTGACTAATCGATTTAAGATCTGATCGGCACATAAGTGATGCTCGTGAAAACTTGCCGTGAGGCACGCGGTCGTACGATCGCCTGAGGCGGTTGCCGCGCAAATAACCTGGCCGGTGTAACGTCGGATGCATTGCTGATTTCATTAGTGATTTGAGCACGTTGCCGGATCCTGAGAGGTTACGTCTTCCCGTTTGTTTGATTCGGGAGTGCATAGTGGCAGCTGTGATGGTGTCGATCGAAGTCATCGAATGAGTGATACAAGTAACTAACAAATAGCTTTGAGTCTGATTCGGACGTCAATATCACGAAAACAATATATTCACCCCCCCCCCAACAAACTAGCTTCGCGCCCCACACAATTCAGTACAATCAATTTTAGATCATAATCATAGAAATGTGCTTAATGTAAACCATTAAACCTAATTCTAAATAATGTGTACAATGCTGATGCTTTGATAAAGATGAGCATCTACCTCAATTAAAACTGGTAATATAACAGACAACAATCCTCTTGTATAGAAGTTGAGATTGATGTCTCTTACCGCTTCCTTTTGTCCATGTTAACATGATTTTGTATTTTTAGTGGTATTAGTAGAGTTCAATTCGTTAGTACTTAAGAATTTTTGATAGGATTTCCAAGTTATTTACACTCAGCTTACTGATCTTTATGGATACTCGCAATTGTGCATCACAATCTCTTTTGCCTCAGATGGAAATGAAAATTCTCAAGGAAATGGTTTTGGGTAAACCTGCTCCACTTGTCAGTACTTTCAGATTGAGCTATTACTCAATTCTGAATTTGATGAGCCGTGCAGAAGGTCAATTTACAGCTGAGCATGTTATTAAAAATTCCTTTCACCAATTTCAGTATGAGAAGGTGTTGTCCTTTTAAAACGTTTAATCGACGTTGGATCATTATATTATTTATTTAATTACTTAAGGTAGATAATTAATTTACTTAGTTCAGGCATTACCTGAGGTTGGGCAAAGGATTGCGACGTTGGAGCAGGAAGTTGCTTTGCTTGATTCTTCTGGAGAAGTAAATTATCTGAGTGAAACTGTAACAGCTTCTCTCTCTCTCTTTTTTTTTTCCTTTGAAGCTAATCTATTGGAATAACATAGGCCGAACTTACTGAATATCACAAAATGGAGCTTGAGTTAGCTCAACTTGAAAAGAAGATCATGTCAGAGATAACCAGACCTGAAAAGATTCTTATGTACTTGGTACCTGGTAGGCTGGTGAGTAGCAATACTACAATATTGGTAAATCTCTGCAAATATTTGTGCTGCATATTATTTCAGCATTTCTGAATGTGGAACATCTATGTTCACCACTAATGTATTGAGCAATAAAA
>JAGFNQ010000128.1:0-19261 GCA_024364735.1 Boesenbergia rotunda
AAGTAATATAGTTACCTTTAAGGCTAGATTAGTGGCAAAAGGATATCGTCAAAAACAAGGAATTGATTATGACGAAACCTATTCGCCAGTAGCTATGCTTAAATCCATTCGGATGCTCCTAGCCATAGCAGCTCATTATGATTATGAGATATGACAAATGGATGTGAAAACAGCTTTCCTTAATAGAAACCTGCTTGAGGATGTATACATGATACAACCTGAAGGTTTCACATCGGTTGATAAAACCAAAGTATGCAAGCGTCGACGATCCATATATGGACTGAAGCAAGCATCTAGGAGCTGGAACATCCGTTTTGATGAGACAATCAAAAAGTTTGATTTCTCACAAAATCCTGACAACCTTGTGTGTACAAGAAGGTTAGTGGGAGTGCAGTCGTATTCCTAGTATTATATGTCGATGACATATTACTCATAGGAAACGATATATCAGTCTTACAGACAGTTAAAATTTGGTTGTCCAAAACTTTCTCCATGAAAGACCTGGGAGAAGCAACCTATATCCTTGGGATTAGAATCTATAGAGATAGATCAAAACGGTTGCTTAGTCTTTCGTAGTCTACATATATAAACCGAGTGCTAAAAAGGTTTAGCATGTCAGAATCCAAGAAAGGTTATCTTCCCATCAGGCATGGGATCAACCTTTCGAAGTCTATGTATCCGCGCACAGAAGACGAGAGGATTTGCATGAATAAGATACCTTATGCATCCACGATAGGATCTATCATGTATGCTATGTTATGTACTAGGCCCGATGTATCATATGCTCTGAGTGTCACGAGCAGATACCAGTCTGATCCAGGGATGGATCATTGGGCGGCTGTCAAGACAATCCTTAAGTACTTAAGAAGAACTAAGGATGTGTTCCTAATATATGGAGAAGGAGATATGGTAATACGTGGGTATACAGATGCCAGTTTCCAGACAGATAAGGATGACTCCAAATCGCAGTCTGGATACGTATTTACTTTGAATAGAGGCGCAGTAAGTTGGAAAAGTTCCAAACAAGACACCGTAGCGGATTCTACCACGGAAGCGGAATATATCGCAGCTTCGGAAGCAGCAAAGGAAGCAGTCTGGATCAAGAAGTTTGTCTCCGAACTTGGCGTGGTTCCAACCATTGATGAAGCAGTGCCGATTTACTGCAACAACAATGAAGCTATTGCACAAGCAAAGGAACCAAGGTCTCATCAGCGATCCAAACACGTGATTCGCCGCTATCATCTGATCAGAGAGATTATAAGTAGGAATGACATACAAATTGAGAAAATTCCCACTGAAAGGAATTTAGCGGATCCTTTAACTAAGGCCTTACCTCAGAACAAGTTTGAGGGTCATGTTAGAGCTTGTGGTATTGGATACCGTAGCGATTGGCATTAGGCCAAGTGGGAGTTTGTTAGTGATATGAGAAAAGTGTCCTAAGGCAATCGCCTTATGATGTAAACATTTATATTAATAAATGATAATTCACTATTTGAGTATACATGTTCTGTGTATTTGATTGGGATCTTAAACTCATCTATTGAATGTCCGCAATACAACTCACAGCATAAGAGAATTTGTGATGGGATCACAACTAGTGATTATCTCTAATGTGCAATTGTGAAGTATTGAAATTATCCCTAGTCGATGAATTGATAAAAACGGACACTATCAATTCTGTTGAGACTAGCATGGGTTATTCTCTAATCAGCTGATTCTCACTGGCTGGTGACATTGGGATGTCCGGAGATAAACATGGATGCTAGTTAAGGGAACTAGTTCATTGGAGTGACTAGCTGTAAAACTTCATATGGTTATCTATAAAGATATGTCAATGAAGTTCTTACTGCAGCTTAAGTGCGATGTTCCTTTGACTTGCGGTGTTCAAGTCATCTTGGTCATAGAGACTTATACTTTAACATCTTAAGCAAGCATCTCCAAGGAGGTGTGGACCCAGGATGATTGGGTATGAGCCGAAGTGCCCGAAGATGTTTGAACAGCCTACAAAGGATTCACCACTCCTTGCGAGGAGATGTATACCCAGGCCTATCGTCGGATTGTTACTCAAAACCTCTGGCCAGAGTAAATCATGTTTAGAGTGCGAGTCTCTTAAATACATGAGAGTAATTAGAAATCCAAAGGACGAGAAAGACACTACTTGGGCTAGGTGTGACGTAGTCAGTCTAGTGGGGACTGACACAAACAGACCATGTCCTGAACCAAGTGGGTATAAGGTGGTGAAGGGAATGGGGCACGATTCATTAGAGCTGCTGAAGGGTTTCAGAAATTACTTCTGAGGTCAACCGTTGATCTTTCGATTAATTGGGGGTCATGATGTACTACTAGGTGCCACTCATGACCGTTCTATAATTGGTTAATTATAGACGGCCAACATAAATCGAAAGCCTATTTAGTCACACGCACTACGAGTAATCCGAGGGATTTAAAACGAGTTGAAAATTGGATTTTCCGATCAAGAGAGATAAGTCGAATCTGAGTTAATCAGAGGCGCAACGGAAACTTAAAATGGCTAAGTCTTTTGAAAGCTTATTGGGTGAATTAAATGAGTTTAATTCGCGATGGAAACGACTTGGTTTGGCCGGCCAAAGAGGGTGTCCACCCTCTTGGTTTGGCCGGCCATTAAAAAGGGAATAAACCAATTTAATTGGTTTAATTAATAAAATAAAGCTAGCGCGATTTGTTTTATAAATTATGGATAAATAAATTGATATATAAAGAAATTTATATAAAGAGATTTATAAATAAATTTGTAGAAATTTATTTTTTTTATGGAAATTAAAATGAACCATGAATTGGTTTAATTTTAATTTATAAAATCAATTATGAATTGATTTATCCATGATAAGAAAATTTTATACAAATTTTATTCCATAATTAAAAGAGAGAAGTAATAGTTTTATTATAAAATTAGTTATAATAAAACTTGGTTTGAACGGAATAATTCATAAGAGAATTTATAGGATAAATTTGTTATGAAAATTCCGTTAAGAGGGAGACTTGGCAAGGGAGATGCTACTATATAAAGGAACCAAAGGCTAGCCTTCAATTCCAATCAATTAAGTTGATTAAGAGTTAATCCTCTCCCTCTCTCTCTCTTATTCTCTTCCTCCCTTTTCCCCTTCTCAACCCTAGGGTCGGCGCCCCTTGAGGCAACTAGGGCCGGCGCCCCTTCATCCACCTAGGGCCGGCGCACTTCTTCCCTTAGGGTTGGTTGCCGTGAGCTATCAAGGAGAAGGAGAAGCCAAGACAAGAAGAAGAAGACGCGGATCATAACTCCTCTCTTCCCGGAATTTAGATTCTGTTTCTTGTTGGTGAATTTCCTATCTTTTCTCTTGTACTTCTAGTTGTGCCTTTAGAGAATCTAGTAGTTCTCGTCAGCACAAAACTCGTGACTTTGCAAAGTCATCCCGAAGAGAACTCGGCGTGGACGTGAATAGAGGCGAAGCTTCCAAGGGACCCTACGGTTCGATCTCGTCCCTTACTTCGAGTTACGCGAGGTACTTAGTAAATTAGTTTACTTTTCCGCAAAGTTTTAATTTATGATTATGTCCACACACCATAAGGTTGCATGCTAGATACGTGGTTAAAATAATTTAGGAAATTATTTTATGCTAATTCTTCCGCTGCACGTAAAAATTTAAAATTTTACGAACCCGTATCCTTGTCGACATGCACCCGGTCCCAACACTTTCAAATTATCATTTTCATTTTTAAGCTAGTCTAAATATTATAGTGGACATGCTGTAGAAAACTTAATTTTAAGATCAAAATTTTTCCTTTTTGTTTTTACATACTTTCATCTTAACTTGTAAAAAGATTCTATCATCAATTTAATACCTAAATATAATTGGTCTGGAGGACGTTTACATACCTCACTTACCATTTCGTTGATAGACGCTCCTCCTTTATCGTGGTCATCTTCTGACGTAGCTCCTCCTTCATCGATGCTTTCCTTTGAGGTTGTTTCATCATGTTCCGGTAGGTATTCATCAATTTGAGCTTGTTCAACAGTCTCTTCGGTCTCAGATTCTTCTGAAGATGAAGTGGTGTCCATCGAAGAGTCGGATTCTGCTTCCTTCAATTTTTTGTGGAGTTCCAGAAGCTTGGTCCAAAGAGCTTTCGTTGATGTGTAAGGACCAATTCTTTCAAATTCCTCAGCTGGTAGTACGCTCAAGAGGTGGAACTCAACCTTCCCATTTGCCATGAACTCGTCGTGCTATTTTTCAATCTAGCGGTGTTCTTCGAGTTTTTTCCGTTCTTGTCCTTGGGTGCTTCAAAACCAAATTTAATTGTTAAAAGAATATTGAAATCGGTTTTGAAAAATACCTCCATGCGCCATTTCCAGAATTCAAATTCTCCCTCGAACTTCGGTGGGTAGATGTTCGAGTTAGCCATCGTCTTATTGCTTTATCTGGCGGTTAGTCCTTTAAAAGTGAACCTCGCTCTAATACCAATTATAGGTCCCGTGCATACCGACTAGAGGGGGTGAATAGCCCTGCAGAGTTAAACTATATCTTTTGCTTCTAACTTAGCAAAGATAATTAATTAGTTGGACAAATAAATTAACAATATAAAAAGACAGTAAGAGATACTAGATATTTACTTGGTTGCAGTCAGGGTGATTGCTAATCTAAAGCATTAAAAAAGCTTTACTAAAAATGTCTCCTTTGGTGTAGGCGAAGAAGCTTTTTACAAACTTTAAATAGCTCGTAAAAAGACTAGGAAAGAGTATTACAATTATTGTTCTTTAATCCTAGCTTTAGGAGGTCATTTATAGTCCAAAAAGTGAAGTTACCGTTATGCTGATATGACTTGGAGGTGCCTCAGTTGTGATCTAAGATGCCTTAGATGGATAGAGTTGTTTATCCACGCAAGCAATGTTCACTAACGATAATTCTGCATCTGAGACGCCTCAGTTCTAACTTGAGGCATCTTAGTTCCGAACTGAGGCGCCTTAGTTGGAAATTAAGGCTTCTTAGTTTCCTTTTTTTTTGCATAAGTAATTCTGCACATCCGATGCGCTTTCAAAAAGATCTGAGCCCTTGGACCTTGAAATTTTCAAGGTCAACTCCAGAGACCTTCTTCAATCTCCGATCGCTTGGGTAATTTCCGACCGTCCAAAGTTGAGCTCACCTGAACCCAACTCTAGTCTTCTCCTTGAATGAGCTTCCTCCCTAGAATCTCATCCCTCAGATGGTATGCACTTCCTTCTCGTCCACTGATGTACTCTTCCACAAACTTTGTGTCCCTCGGATGCACGCGTCATCCTTCTCACTTGCTTCGTCTTTCGTTCGACCTTTTCCTCGAGCAGACTTTCTCCCTGGCTTCTCTTCCCTCGGATGTCGCACACGCCCTTCTCATTCGCCGATGTACTATTCCGCAACTTCTCATCCCTCAAATGCGTCATGCCATCCTTCTCGCTCGTTGCGTCTTCCGCTCGACTTCTGTGCTCCTAAGGTCCTGCACACTTAGACACAAGGATAAAAAACAACTAGAACCTAACTTGACTCAGTTGATCACATCAAAACTAACCCGAGGTAATTACAGATTAAAACTTGCATAACCTAATACTAGGGTGGGGTGAGATAGGTAATTATTATTTACAACGTATGGTAATTAGGGCCTTAATAGTCATGGTGGCCATTACCAGAAGAGAACAGCTGTCAAGTAACCGATGACTAAGAAACATGAAGGAGGAGGTAGGGATACGTGAGAGAAAGACGTCAGATATATAAGATACCTCGACACCCAGGTAAGGGGGATAAGCTTTTCAGAATTAGAATACTTTGATTCTTCGCTTTTCTCCCTAAAAGAAAGAGTTCTGGCTTGAGCGTTGGAGAGGGCTCCACCGGAACTTCTTCTGATGCATCCCCTTTACGCTCATATTAATTTCGCAGACATCGACATCTTCTCCCCGTCATCATCCCCGTGGGCTGCGCTTTGATGATTCGTCATCCCCGTCGTTCACTTCTGAAACAAGTTTGGTGCCGTCTGTGGAAAATTAGTCTAAGCACCAGAAGGAACACTACGATTGCGGAACTAGAGGGGCAACCCATCATTTTGATGTGGGAGGAGTTGGATCGCCTAGTCACCAACGTTGTCAGAGAAGCACTAGAGCAGCATTAGATTGAATAAGCTGTCTCTTAACGAGCGGCTCCGATACAAACCGAGATCCTAAGGGTGTCGAGATCACACAATCGGAATCGAAGATCTGTCTCGCCGCCTGAGGGTCGGCAATGATAGCCCCAGGGCACAGGCGAGATTCTATAGGAGAAATGGAGAGGGTGCATTCTGCCGCCTCCAGCGTTCTACGATAGGAGGATGGATACGGAAAGATCGAGGCCGCCAAAGTTCTCATGAAATCTCCATCTATGCCTTTTGCTTCAGATATTGTAACGGATCCCATGCCCAAGCAATTTTGTGGTCCAGGAATTGCTGATTGTGATGGGAAACGGATCTGGAAGACCACATCTTCAAGTTTGAAAATGCGACCCTATTACACCAATACACAAATGGTGTGAAGTGTCGGTACTCCTGAATACATTATCGGGGCCGCCCAGAGATGATTTCAGAGGCTGCCTCAAAATTCGATAAACTCCTTTCTGGAGTTTAAAACCGTCTTCCTACATCACTTCGCTAGCAACCGGCGATACTAGAAGACAACTTTAAACCTGTTCGCCTTGAAATAGAAGAGCAAAGAGTCGCTAAAGGACTATATCCAATGGTTGAATCGGGTGGCGTAGGACGTATCGACTGCCACCTCAGAGATCCTCATCAGCGCTTTCACACAAGAACTCTCCGAAGGAGATTTCTTTTGGTCGCTGGTGAAGAAACCACGGGCCAGCTTTGATGATTTAATGGGGCGGTCGGCCAAGCATGTCAACATGGAGGAGGTGCAGTACGCCTGTCGCAAAGATTCGGCAGGAGTCCCTATCCAAATCTCGGTACGATCCAAGAGGAGAGAACCACCTGCTCCTACCCGTGCAAAGGACCCTCACTCCGAGAAGGATTACTGCACCGACAAGAAGAAGTTGGTGGAGACAGTAGACACAAAAGGACTTGAACTACCGAAGGAGTACTGCAACTTCCATGACAGCACAACTCACTCTATAGAAGAGTGTTACACCCTGAAGAAGAGGAGATCCAAGGATGCGGATGCCAAACCACACAAAAAGTAGAGCAAGCCGGGGTATCGACGGAGATCTCCTCACCGAAGCCCTTCCCTTCATTGACGACAATCGGGGGAGGACAGATCCAGGCGCCAGTCCCGATCGCCATCGAGAGGAAGAAGCTAGGAGATAATGCCCCACCAATCTGTCTCCCCGGAAAGAGATCCTAAGAAAGGTAAAGCTCCAGCTCGCGAACCTCCGTCGGGCTATGTTGGAGTAATCTCAGGAGATCCGACCGAAGGAAATTCTCATCGGGCAAGGAAGACCCATACCCGCAGGCCAGAAAATTACGTCATCGAGACTGATAGGGAGAAATGCCAAGGCCCTGTCATCTCCTTCGGCCCTGACGATCTGGAGGATGTTGAAGCCCCTCTCGAAGATGCACTAGTAATTCTCGCCCATATAACTAATTATGAGGTTAAACGCATCTTCGTGGATACAGGTAGCTCCATTAACATCCTGTACAAGGCGGTGTTGGACCAGATACAAGTCGACGAAGAATAATTACACACTGTCTCCACTTTGCACTTTGGCTTCACTGGATACCGAGTACAACCAATGGGACAAAACTCGTTGTCCCTGTCGCTAGGGGATGACACTTTACAGAGGACAAGGAGAACTCTTTTCATGATCGTAGATGCCCCATCGTCATACAATGCTATTTTGGGGAGATCAGCGCTCAGCTTAGTTCAGGCGGTGGCCTCAGTCTATCACCAGAAGATCAAATTTTCGGTTGGGAGAGTGGGTGACAGAAGTTAAAGGAGACCAACTATCTTCCCGGTGATGCTACAGTGGGGAAGTGAGGTTAGAAGCTCGCAAGAACCCAAGGACCCATGAAGCTTTGCAAATCGACTTGACCAATTCCCGAGCAAAGGAAGGAGCCAAAGAGGAACACAGGGAGGTCGAGAGTGAGGAAGTACCAATTCATCATAAATAGGCTGGAGGAAACATAAGAATTGCTGCCGATCTTATGTCAGAACTTAGAAGCTAGATGATCAGCTGCTTGGTGGATCATTAGGATGTGTTCACGTGAGCTACTGAAGAAATCAAAGGAGTCCCTCCCATCTTGGCCACACATCAATTGCATATTACTCCAGAAGCCCGACCAGTAAAACAGAGGCGAAGACACTTTGTTCTAGAGTAATACAGGATAATCAGGGAAGAAGTCGCAAAGTTGTTGAAGGTCGGTCATATCAGAGAAGTTTAATTCTTGACCTGGCTGGCAAATGTTGTATTGGTTCCTAAGCCCGGGGGTAAATTATGGGTTGGTATCGACTTCCGTGATTTAAATAAAGTCTGCCCTAAAGACTGTTACTCTTTACCTCGCATTGATCAGCTGGTAGATTCAACTTCCGATTGTGAATTTATTTCGATGTTGGAATCATATCAATGATACCACCAGGTTCCCTTGCTCGAGAGGATCAAGAGAAGGTCGACTTCGTAACGGCGGATAATGCGTACTGTTACAATGTTATTCCATTCGGGTTGTGCAATGTAGGGGCAACCTATCAGCGGATGATGGATAAGATGTTCTGCCACTAGATCGGAAGGAATATTGAAGTGTATGTGGTGCTTGGAAAGGGGAATTGTATCCTCCTCTTCCTCCAGGACTGTGGTAGAAACCTGGGTTGAGCGGGCTCTCCTCTTTCGGGGGGCAGGGGGAACCGATCGCTTCGGGAGGGAGATTGATAACTCACTCTCCTCGTCCTCCTCATTGGGTAGGACAAGCCGTCTTCGTCCATAGGGGAGGGAGTCTGCTTTCCCAGTCGATTCTGTCAGCCCCTGGTTTTGCGTCTGCTCAGAATCGTCAGAAGGCTTGACCGATGGGGCTGTAGGAGCTGGAGGAGGGGCAAGGGCCCGCTTATCTGCCAAATTCCATTTGAGAAGCTTGCTCATAGCCCGGGAGAGCATGATGTTCTCTGCAACACATAAATAACGGAATATCAGTCAGAATAGATAAGCGTTTAATGAAATAGTAGACTTAATGAGATCATGACTAAGACTGGTGACTTTGGGGCTAATCCCAGCCCGATATAGGAGTTCTTCACATTGAACCAGGTTGGGGTCGTGGAACTCTATTCCAGCCAAAATACTTCTGGCTCGCTGATACCCTTGATCTTGCTGGAAATCGCCCAAGTTCGAAGGGGAGGGTAAATCTTCTCGTCGACGAGTTGGGTAGAAGGGACGCTTGGAAAGTTGAATAAAAAAGAAGTGCTCCTTCCATCCCTTATGGGAAGAAGATAAGCTTCTGATGAACTTATGGCTGGGGCGGACAGTAAAGCTAAAGGCCCCCCTAGAGGACAAGTTGGGGAGAAAGAAGTAGTGAAAGGAAAGAGGAGTCAAGGGTATGCTGAATAGTTTGAACAGGATAAATGCCCTGCCTATCTGAGCGAAGGCGTTTGGAGCCATTTGGTGTAAAGAATTATCAAAATACTCAGAGATGATCATGAAAAAAAGGAGGAATCGGAAAACGAAGGTTAAACTCTACTTGCCCTAGGAAGAAGGTGTAAAACCCTAAGAGGGGTTCTATCGGAGATTGGTCTATCCTAGGGACCCTGACCTCTAACTCTGTCGGAATGTCATAGGCCTCACAAGCGGTCCTCAGGGTGTTAGACTTGACCTTTGACGAAGTGGCCTCGTACCACTCAGGACGATACACCCTTTCCTCTTTAGGTCTCTCTTTCTTACCCAAACCTTTCTTTCCCTTTCCTTCCTTACCCATGATATTAAAGAATAGAGGAAGATGGAGGTGGACAAGACTTTACGTGCGAAGAAGAAGCTCTAGCAAGAAAAACTCTAGCAGGCATAGACGGGAGGCACAAGTTCTGATAGTCGGCGATGCTAGAAGACAGAAGGTCGCTTTCGCCTCCCCATTTTATAGGGAAGGAGCATCTCTCGTGTGAAGGAATAGATGCACGATGCGTGGATGGTGAGAATTGCAAATCTCGAGGCATCACAGTTCATTATAGTCGTTAGTTGGTATGACTCGACTAAGCGTATCAGAGGAAAATCATATAGAAAGGACCCTGCCACATGACAGTATTTTATTCACAGGAACACTCTCTCGCCATTAAGATACCCTATGTGCCCTTAATGGGTGATGGACAGCTATCAGTACAGGACCTTAGAACTCGTAAAGACTCTTGGATTAACTCAAAGAACCGCCTTGGGCCAAGTGATGCATGTTTCGATTCCTAGGACCCGACAAGTCATTAAGAAGAAAGAATGGTAATATGGGTCCCGCAGATAATGTGCTTGGTCTCATCGTGCCACTAGCCTAATCAATCAGCCTCACTTCCTTCGATTAAACTTGAAGGGGGAACTTGTGATAGGGATGAGCAATCAGGGGGGATATGTGGCACGGGAAAGCTACGTGGCAGGGCTCACCAAACTAGTGACCCGAGGTTAGACTGGGGATCGAGATCCCGAAATTATCTCGGGAGAATGGAGGAAGACCCCCGAGGTCAAATCGGGAATCGAGCTCCCGAAACTATCTCAGGAGAACGGAAGAAGGCCCCCGAGGTCAGCTCGCGAGATAAGACTCCAAGTCTGACTCAGGAGAATGGAGTCCAAAGATCAGCGTAGGGATAAGAAAGTCAGGCTTCAAGTACCCTCTCCTCCTTCCAGAATAGAAAAATCATTAGGTAATTATTGTTTGCAACGTATGATAATTATGACCTTAATAGTCACAGTGGTTGTTACCAGAAGAGAATAGCTGTCAAATAACTAATGACTAAGAAACGTGAAGGAGGAAGTAGGGATACGTGGGAGGAATGTGTCAGGTATATAAGATGCCTCGACACCCAGGTAAGGGGGGAGTAAGCTTTTCAGAATTAGAATACTTTGATTCTTCGCTTTTCTCCCTAAAAGAAGGAGTTCTGACTTGAGCGTCAGAGAGGGCTTCACCAGAACTTCCTCCGGTGCATCCCTCTTACGCTTGTGTTAATTTCACAGGTGTCAACATCTTCTCCCCGTCATCATCCCCGTAGGCTACACTTTGATGATTCGTCATCCCGTCGTTCACTTCTGGAACATCTAGTTTTGACGAAAATTGTTCATCAACTATCAGGATAATCAAGAAATGCTCACAGCAAATGATTCATTAATTTGACGTTCTTAAGTCAATTATTCATTAAAAAAAATTAATTCGTTAATTTGTTAAAGATGAGACTCGATTGTCGAAGAAATTGGAGGAATATCTTATCACTATATTATTATTTTTAATTAAGATATTCAACTTTTTTAATAGACAAGGCCCATCCGGCATCATTGTTTTTTTTTTTTTTTGAATTTGCGATTAGTGGATAGCAAAGATGTTAATCGTCTTCAATTTACTAACTTAATTTGGGTTTAGCTTAGATCTGTGCTAAGTCCGACAAGATTTATGTTAGGCATCCTTAGCATGTTGAACTTTTTGTAGATAATTAAAAATAAAAATTTAAAAGTTTAACATATATTAAATTATCCTAAAATCTCTAACATTACATTCAACCTCTTCTCGATCCCTACGTTAGAAAAAATTTATTTTCATTTCTTACATACATATTTTTCTTTACTTCAACTCTATGATACATTATGATTTACCTATAAAAAATTCTAAAATGAGATATAATTTATCTTAAATTTAATAGCATTTAATTAGAATCATCTAATCGATTTATCCTAAGCAAATCGATTATAAGAGCTCGTAATCGATTCGTCATAAAAAAATTATCATGCTCAATTGGATAAAAAATATATTGGATTATAGTTAAATAATATTAAATTTAAAAGGAATTATACTTTCTTTTGGCTTTTTATTTATAAAAAATAATGAAGATTTCTGGTTCCTTCAAATGGAAAGGAGTCGTGCTTAATTGGATAGTAATCGAATTTTAGTTTAATTGGATTGAATTTAAAAAAATTATAATTTTTTAAAATTTTTTAATTTATAAAAAATACAATAATCAGATGTGCATGAAAATTTGAGAAAACTCCCCAACATCAAAGTGAGTTTTGCATGTACTCCCTAACAAAAAATGTCTTTGCATGCACTCCCTGATGGGATTGACAAGACAGTTTTGTGTGTTATTTTTTTTATCAGTATAAAAGAGTAAAAATTCAATATAAATCGTAAAGATTTGAGTATAAATTGTTTGAGATTTAGTACTAATTTAAGAAATTTGAGTATTATTTGAAAAAAATTTGAGTATATATTGTTTCAGTATATAGTAAAAATTTCAGTATACATTATCAAAATTTAAGTATGAATTGATTTAGATTGAGTATTATTTGAAAAAATTTGACTATAAAATTTAGAAATTTGAGTATGTGAGGTTGTATCCACCACATCAAGATTTTCACATGAGGGGTCGTCGAAATTTTATACTCAAATTTCTTAAATTAGTACTCAATCTCAAACAATTTATACTCAAATCTTTATAATGTATATTGAGTTTTCACTCTTTTATACTCACGACATCAAGATTTTTACATGAGGGGTCACCGAAACTTTGTACTCAAATTTCTTAAATTAGTACTCAATCTCAAACAATTTATACTCAAATCTTTACAATGTATACTGAGTTTTCAATTTTTTATACTCAATCTATTAGGGAGTGAATGCAAAGAATTTATTAAGTGGGGAGTGCATACAAAAGTCAGTTTGGGATTGAGGAGTTTTCTTCAGTTAACTCTTAAAGAATTGAAGTATAAGAAAATTTAGACGGCAAGAAGGAGAATAAATCATGTGACCTAGGACAATTTACCTTTGAATATATTTAAAATCTTATGAAAATATGTATTTATTATTTTATAAAAGATATAATTGTTGTATTTGTAAGATTCGGGTTGTACGAACCTTTCAAATCCCCGATCGGTTAAGCTGGTTGACAGGTTTAGGGAGTGGGTTTAGCCACCGCGCCGCCGTCTCCAAATCGCTTGTCTACATCTTCCCCCGTGAGCTCCGGCCTTAATCCGGCAGTCATTTCATCCGGCCCGGTTGTGAGGTTCTCTCTGTTGGCATCGCAGGCGAGGGAGAGGCGGAACCCTTCACAAAAGCTAATACTCTTTCGGTCTTTTGCCCCTCTTTTAGACGATGGCGGCTGGCAAGAGAAAGCATGCTGGGAAGAAAGAAAGCGTCGACGGAGAGCCTTCCAGAAAGTTCAAGAAGTCAGGGAAAGGGACAGAGAACAGCTTTTCCTCTCCCTTGAAGACGCCGTCCTCCGTTGTCATGGAAGATGATGACCTCGATTTTCCCAGAGGTTCCATAACTCCTGTCCATATCATTGCAGCTCCATATTCTTAAATCTCAATTCTGAAAGAAATGCATTAACTTTGGTTATCTACTTGGCGGATAGGTGGAGGGAGAGTCCTAAGTCGGGAAGAGGAGGCAGAGGCTCGTGCAGAAGCAGAAGCTGAATTTGAAAGGGAGGAAAGTAGTGGAAGGAAGGGTAAAGGTAATCTGAGAAAGAAGAAGGGGCTGAGGGAATCACTAACAAACACGCAAGATGACTTGGGTTTTCTTTCCGGAGATGGTATCACTGGGAAGCTACCCAGGTTTGCTAATCGAATAACACTAAAGGTCGGTTCTAACAATTTGTTTTTGATTGACATATGTTACATAAATTTTATGCCTACAACATTACATCTTTATGTCCTTTACTGGGGATTTAGTTTCTAACAAAACATGAAGACAACACATCTTTTCTAGCATAAAATCTACAATTTTCGTCAACATGAAATGTACATTTTGTTATTAAAATGAATCCTGTAAAAATTTTTGCCATGCCAATCCCACTGTTTGGATTACCAATCTTCATCCTTGCGATACATTGATTGGCAGTTGGTCGTTAAGACAATTCGAAAAGATGTTAAGCGGTTTAAATATTAGTAATGTTCTAAATTCAGGTAAAACTCAAAGTCACACCAAAGTTAAAAGAGGATCAGAAAACAACTATTTAACGAGTGACATTATGTTTTTTTTAATCTTGGTACCACTTTTTTTGTATGCATATAAAGAATACATGCGATGCAAAATTTTGTTGGCATGTCCATGGGAATACTGTCAGGAGAGGATTGTACAAAATGTATACCTAAACTTCTTCTGGAACAGTTTGAAGCTTTGCACAAAGAGATTTTTTGTTTAAAGAATACTATTCGTTGAACAAACATGCAGGCTATAATACAATTTTACTTCTCTGTTCAGAATATTTCTCCTAGAATGAAGCTATGGGGTATTGTTGTTGAAGTAAATAAAAAGGACCTTGCAATCAGTCTTCCTGGGGGACTGAGAGGGTTTGTTCGGGCAGAACAAGCAACAGATATGCTCGCAGATTCTGAAACCAAGGTATTGAAAATGCATATTTTGTGTGTTACACATTTTTTGATGAATGCTACAATCAGGTATAACTTCTTTTGGATTGTTTGTAGTAAATGCTTAAGTTGGTTACTTGGTTTTGTTCATAGATAATAATTCCACAGTTACTATGTTGTGTTTATTTTTTTCAGGACTCTGAAGGTTGTATGCTGTCCAGCATATTTCATGTTGGGCAACTTGTAGCTTGTTTTGTCTTGCAAGTGGATGATGAGAAGGATGGAAAAGGAAATAAAAGAATTTGGTTGTCACTCCGCCTGAGTTTGTTGTACAAATGCCTCACTCTCGATGCAGTTCAAGATGGAATGGTACTCTATAACAATTTTTTCTGGATATTTCTTTTGACTGAACTTATATTTTTCCTAGGCCTTATCATGTATAGTGTCCATGCAAAAGTTTACTTCTGGCAAGTTATCTTGGAGTTGTGCATTGATTTGGGGTATCCTTAGTGGGGCTGAGGTGCCAAGAGTCGCCGTGTTGAGGGGGAAACATAGAGTGGAGGGCCATGGTGGAAATGGCAAAGGTTATCCATGAAGGTCAGGGAGATTTTGAAGTCATTATAGGGACTGAATCTTGTTGTGGGGGAGAGCTTGGTCAAGCCTTGCAGTCGTGTGATCATGGAGGGGAGGTCTACATTTGATAGAGCAAGGAGATTAGGGATAAGCAGTTGGATTTCAGCATTAGTAGGTGCATAAGAGCAGAAGATGATGGAATAGACAATGGGGAGTATGTGTGAGAAGCATCTTAAATATCACCTCTGGTGTGGTAGGAAATGGAAAAAAGGAGCGGACTCAAAATATTTTATGAGCTGAACCAAAAACTTGATAACTCTGGCGAATAACAGTGGCTGTTTTGCAACCTGGAATATTCATGAAAGACGAAAGCAAATACCGAACATCGAGGGAGGACATTCTGGATAATATATACACAAACACATATATGAACTTTAACGTTTATAAACTGAATTATATTATTTATTTTATTATTATGATGGGTTTAAAATAAAATAAAATACTATAGATGAATAGCTTATGATCCTTGGACTAAATATTATTTTAGATTTATTCACATTCCATCAGGTGCAGTGAGTGCTGATGATTTTAAAGTTCTCTTTATGAAGAAAGTTTAGACTAGAAGGCTGTCAAATATAATTTTTCTTTGTATTTCCATAAATTCAACTATATTTCCAATTAAATTTTCTTGATGATTTAACATGAGTGGTAGATTATGTCTATGGTAAAGTTTATGATTTAACATGAAATGTAGATTATGTCTTGGTTACATACAATATTATTTATGATTGTGCCAAGGCATATTGGAAGTTCTTACATCTTGTTGGAAAAAAAATTCTTAACTGAATGTTTTTGGTGTCTTCTAGGTCTTGAATGCTCAAGTAAAGAGCATGGAGGATCATGGCTACATTCTCTATTTTGGAGTCTCATCTGTTACTGGATTTTTGCCAAGGAATCAAAATGGTAACTATTGCACAGGGTCTGAGTTCAATCATGATTTTTTTTTGTTCCATATGCAGATTTTTCTACCTTCCGTCATTGATTATTTTCTTTCATTTTTCTAACTGTGATTTTGTCGATTCCATTGCATGAACTGATAGAAAATACCGCTTAGGACTTTTCTTCTTCCAATGCGCTTATATTATCTAGTTTTGCAGAGAATCAACTTAGTGCAGGACAATTTATACAGTGTTGTGTTAAAAGCATTGACAAAACTCGAGCTGTTCTCTATGTTGATTCTGATGCTGATGTGGTCGCAAAACGTGTTGTATGTTTCAGTTCCTTTATTTGTCTATGTTTTCAATAATTAATCTAATTTTTGATTGTCTTGATATTCTATCACAGGTTAAAGATCTTAAAGGACTCTCAATTGACCTATTGGTTCCAGGCATGATGGTTAATGCTCGAGTGACTTCTGTTCTTGAGAATGGGATAATGCTATCATTTCTTACATACTTCACTGGAACTGTATGGCCTTTCAATATTTTCATTGCTTATATTTTTTGAAGGTGCAAGGATTTGAAAATGAATTAGATGCATTCACCTAGTTGCTTATAATTTAATACTTTTTGATAGGTTGATATGTTTCATTTAGAGAATGCTTTCCAAACTGGAACATGGAAAGACAACTATGCTCAGAACAAAAAGGTATTACATTCTCATTGTCAATGAGTTAGTTGTTATTTTGAGAATAACTATTCTTTCTAATTCTTTTTTTTTGACACATGAGCTGCAATGCTTTGTGGCTTTCCAGATGCTTTCAATTGTTAGTATTATAGAATGAACTACACTTATTTCTTGTATCTAGCTGATCATCAAAATTATAAAAAGATGTTTAAAGCAGCAAGCAGTTGGCCTACTTCACACATATGTGGCATGCGGCGGCATATCGGCGGCATATTTGTTTATCACTTAAATATATTAAAGTAACAGTTTGCACTTCTAACTATCTAATGCGTGAACTATTAACTTGAGGTTATTAAATTTGGCTCATGGTCAGGTCAAATAAGTTAATGAGTTGTGTTATGTGGTCAGATATCGGCAATTATTTTAATGTTTCCAAGTTGGTTGTAGCTCACTTAGGGGAAGCAAATGTCTGATACTGATTTGACCTTATGTCTACCGTAAACTTGGTTGATATTAATAGCAATTGTTTCAGTTTGATAAATCAAGTTACTTTATGGGTGCATTTTTAGTTTACTACAACTTAGTTTGGCATACTCTGTTGACCAACATATTTTGATTCTACTAAATCTCATTCTCTGTGGGCCATTACTGTAATATTTAGACACGATTTTACTAGATAATGGCGTTGATTACTTCTTTTCTATTGTCAGCTTTATCTATTTCCATATCTTTTGAGCTTGTGGTTTTTCTGTTTATTGTTGTGAAAAATAATTTTTATTATTATTTGATTATTTTTTGCAGAGCTCTCTTTCTGCTATAGTCATTCTTCTGTGGCCCTATTTTATTCTTGGTTGATTTGAGTTCTGTCATTTGAATAGACTGATCAACTGCTCTTTATCTCACCTTTTGCTCATTGTACTTTGATTCCAGGTGATTGCCTCGAATATTGTTTGTTGATCCATCAACTAGGCTGTTGGATTGACCTTGAATAAGTTTCTCGTGGATAACATAGCTCCACCAGCTGTATGTATTCTGAAATCATTTATGATGTTGCTAATTTATTTTCATTGGTTTGGAGGATGCAGTATCTCTTTTGAACCAAACAAAATGTGTATAATGATAAATAGCTGCTCAATTATCATTATATGACAATCAACTCCATGTGATAAAGAAGATGAGGAATTTATTTTTTAATAGTTGTAAAATTCGCTCTAATTCCTTGTCAATCCAAGCATACAAGGAGGCATAACAAATTCATGCTCGGATTACGTAGAAGTTTTAGTTTAAGCTCTTAGAATATTTGGCATTCTTTAAATGTGTTGGTTATTTAGGTTTCAGGGAAATTGAGGAAGTTATAGCTGGATTGATAGATTTTTTTCCCCCTTTTTTGCATTAATCAGATTGATGTGTTTGTTGCTAAATGCTTGTTTTTTCTTCTTCTTTGTAGTATGTTAAAACTGGAGAAATTTATGAAAATTCACAAATATTGAGGGTTGATAAGGGGCTTGGATTGCTTTTGGAGATACCTTCTTCTCCTTCTCCTTCTCCTTCACCAGCATATGTTAATGTAAGCCCAGTGGTTCTGCATGGATGTGCCACTCCTATAACATCACACATTTTGTGATCTTACTAGTTGTCACTTATATTTGAACAGACATTTGATGCTTCTGATAAAACATTGAAACTGGAGAAAAATTTTAAGGAAGGTGATAATGTTCGTGTTCGCATTCTTGGTATGAAACATCTTGAAGGATTGGCAATTGGTACTTTGAAGGTATGCTTTTCTTAAGATAGATTATATTTTTGGAAGACATTGGTGAAATATGAAGTTAATTGTAGATTGCAAGACTGCACCTCTTGTGCAAGAGATAGCACATGTATCTTATAAAATAGCGTAAAATGAAGATGGGCTTATTTTAAAAAAAGGGAATATTTAAGCTTGATGGACAAACATCTATGTTGGAGTTATTGAAATTTTAGTATTTATTTTTTTATATTCATCAATAATTAGAAATCAATGAAGCTGCCATTTATTAGAATAAAAATTGAGTGGTTATGATTAGCTTATGTATGGGATAGGAAATGGAATTCTTGTGTCGTTATGGTGTGTTCTTTGGTCTAAATTGAAGATTTGTTAAGATTTTAGAACAACAAATCATAAATTCTTAGCCATGGTGACGGGTAAACAAATTCAAAATTATATATATATATATATTTAAATTTTCATGAAGTAGTATTCATTAGGAGATAGGAAGGTACTACCAATTTTAAATGTAGGAAAATAAGTAAGATGTAATAACTAAATTAATGATGATCAAGGGATTCTATAATGAACAAAAAATCAACTATGACATGTTTACTTTGTTAGAAAGGTGGTGGTGGTGGTAGTGAGGGAGGGAAACTTAAGTTGTAGAAGGGACTAGTATAGAGGAGTCCAAGAGAAATTTAATTTAGTTTTTATTATAATTAAAGGATATCTAAATTACTCATGTACTAGCAATAATGATTGAAATTTTTTCAATTCCAGTGAAACTTGTTATTAATGCCTAGCAACCTTGAGACAACGACATGATGAAGGG